>VYZW01017171.1:6168-19727 GCA_013401315.1 Balaeniceps rex
CTACCCATGACCCGCTGACTTAAGCAAGCTTTGTGACTAGTAACTCGTATGATTCTGTGTCAATAAGTGCCATATATGTCAATAAACTTGTGACCATTTTACAAATGGTCTGTAGTGATTAGTGACACTGGAAGAATCAATGTGTGAAGATCAAGTCCTAAGCATTTTTAAAAATTGAAAACCTGAAGTACTTGAAATTTAACAGGCAGCAAACTGGGGGGCATTGCTTTACTGAAAAGAAAATGCTCCACATGTGCCTGCTTTTCATTTCCCAAACATGCTGCATGGTGAGCATGCAGACACCACATTTAGGAAACACTGGAGTATATTTGATTGCAAGCTAGGTGCAAATGGAGTTGTTTGTTCCTAGCTCCAAATATGTGCCTGCTTTTCATTTCCCAAACATGCTGCATGGTGAGCATGCAGACACCACATTTAGGAAACACTGGAGTATATTTGATTGCAAGCTAGGTGCAAATGGAGTTGTTTGTTCCTAGCTCCAAATATGTGCCTGCTTTTCATTTCCCAAACATGCTGCATGGTGAGCATGCAGACACCACATTTAGGAAACACTGGAGTATATTTGATTGCAAGCTAGGTGCAAATGGAGTTGTTTGTTCCTAGCTCCAAATATGTGCCTGCTTTTCATTTCCCAAACATGCTGCATGGTGAGCATGCAGACACCACATTTAGGAAACACTGGAGTATATTTGATTGCAAGCTAGGTGCAAATGGAGTTGTTTGTTCCTAGCTCCAAATATGTGCCTGCTTTTCATTTCCCAAACATGCTGCATGGTGAGCATGCAGACACCACATTTAGGAAACACTGGAGTATATTTGATTGCAAGCTAGGTGCAAATGGAGTTGTTTGTTCCTAGCTCCAAATATGTGCCTGCTTTTCATTTCCCAAACATGCTGCATGGTGAGCATGCAGACACCACATTTAGGAAACACTGGAGTATATTTGATTGCAAGCTAGGTGCAAATGGAGTTGTTTGTTCCTAGCTCCAAATATGTGCCTGCTTTTCATTTCCCAAACATGCTGCATGGTGAGCATGCAGACACCACATTTAGGAAACACTGGAGTATATTTGATTGCAAGCTAGGTGCAAATGGAGTTGTTTGTTCCTAGCTCCAAATATGTGCCTGCTTTTCATTTCCCAAACATGCTGCATGGTGAGCATGCAGACACCACATTTAGGAAACACTGGAGTATATTTGATTGCAAGCTAGGTGCAAATGGAGTTGTTTGTTCCTAGCTCCAAATATGTGCCTGCTTTTCATTTCCCAAACATGCTGCATGGTGAGCATGCAGACACCACATTTAGGAAACACTGGAGTATATTTGATTGCAAGCTAGGTGCAAATGGAGTTGTTTGTTCCTAGCTCCAAATATGTGCCTGCTTTTCATTTCCCAAACATGCTGCATGGTGAGCATGCAGACACCACATTTAGGAAACACTGGAGTATATTTGATTGCAAGCTAGGTGCAAATGGAGTTGTTTGTTCCTAGCTCCAAATATGTGCCTGCTTTTCATTTCCCAAACATGCTGCATGGTGAGCATGCAGACACCACATTTAGGAAACACTGGAGTATATTTGATTGCAAGCTAGGTGCAAATGGAGTTGTTTGTTCCTAGCTCCAAATATGTGCCTGCTTTTCATTTCCCAAACATGCTGCATGGTGAGCATGCAGACACCACATTTAGGAAACACTGGAGTATATTTGATTGCAAGCTAGGTGCAAATGGAGTTGTTTGTTCCTAGCTCCAAATATGTGCCTGCTTTTCATTTCCCAAACATGCTGCATGGTGAGCATGCAGACACCACATTTAGGAAACACTGGAGTATATTTGATTAAAAGCTCTTTGGAGCTCCCTCCCACAGAAACAGCTGGTGGGCTGTTTATACCCCAGCATGGCTTTCTACAGATATCTGGCATTTCTGTGCATTTTCCTGTGATGCACGTTTAATTTGCTTTGTAAATTAGGTGTCAATTAATGCCCCATGTGCCTATGAAAATGGTGTCCTCTCACCACCTGTTTGGTAGTGCTTGCTAGTCGTAAACTCTGCTCCCCATAAACTCTACTTTGGTGATATATTTGAGATTAAAAAAGAACAGTGCCAAGCAAGCAGCTGAAATATTGCTGAGCTGAATGATGTGTTGCTGCTGGATTATGCTTTTCTCTTGTGATGAATGGCACCATTTCAGGTGCCATAGCCTAGATCATGACTTTTTCCTTATTTTGAGAAAGTCAGGGTAATAACATGAAATAGAAAGAAAGAAAATGCAGAAGCAGTGATTTGTTGAGTGTAAATGGGAAGGAAAATAAACTCTGGCCAAGGACTGAAAATGAATCTCATCAAGCTTTGTGCTAACCCGGGCCTTCAGACTAACTTTTATTCCACTTTTTTTTTTTTTAATTTAATCTGCCTTGGGATTTGGGAGATATTTTTAAAGAAATGGAATAGTTTTCTGAACACTGGAAGACTGAAGGTATTTCCATATGAAATAGCCTTCCTGGCTATGTCTCAGGTTCCCATATGTATTAAAATACTGGAAAATGTGCTTTTGTTCTTTTGTACTATGGTGGGATATAATAAATTATAAAGACATGTGAAATGTAGATTTTATTTTTGTTTTTTTCCATGCTTGGGTTAGTAACTCTCACAGTCAGGAATTTTGCCTTATCAATCTCTCATATTTATCTGGTTCTCTGGGTACAAAATATATGGGAACTGCAGGAGTGCAGTGACTGAAGGAAAGGAAACCCAGAGAGATTTGCTAAGAGCGTCTGATCCCTGGGATAATGTTTTTTCAGCATTTTTTAATATGTGATATGTGGGCCCTTAAAAGTGTTGGGGGTGCAGAGTACTGTAGAGCAATATAAATCTATTAACAACATATTTGCTTTTCCTTCAGCTTTCTTTAAACTGAGGGTGCATGTCCTAAGTACATCCCAGTTCCACGTTGGGAGCAAAAGGCCAATTTCCACAATCCTAGCTTGCCCGTTTCCTTTTGTGCCCCAGTTTTTGTTAGGAAGAAACGTTGGGGAATGGCTTGGAAGGGGGCTCTAATGCCCCCTGGTCAGGGCTCAGGTCTGGAAGATCAGTACACCAGGTCGCTGGGGCACACTCCTGTATCTGCATTTTATGCACTTCATACATAGCTGTGGTTATCTTCACGGGCCCCCTTTTTTTTTTTTCACCCAGAGACCACAGGTTCAAAACCACTTTACTGGTCTGTGCTAGGGATGCTGTTTTGAGAGAATTGCCAGCATCTCTGCCAAATAAACTGGGAGAAAGCCTGTAACCTATTCATCATTAAAAGAGATTAATATGCAAGACAGACAAATATTGGAGGAGACTGGCTGAAGCTATACTGAACTGTTAGAATCTAAGTTTGGGCAGGGTGCTTAGTCTTCTCTGAGAAATACGTTTTTTTTCTAGTACTTCTTGTATCCTCACAAGCTGTTCGTTGCTGAGCTTCTATGTAGGTGCCTGGTTAACTGGAGGTAGCTCAAGGGAACGCCGTATTTTGAGCGTTAGACCCTTATACCTCTTGCCTCATTGAGAAAGTAGAACCAAATATTTGCCCGTGTTTCAGATGTATGGATGGATACCTCCCGGCATGAAGGTAATAGTTCAAAATATATCTGGTTCTTATAAGCTGAAGCTACCTGGCTGAGAAAATTGATACTGAGGCACAGTAGAAATGGAGACTTTTATAAGGTAATATTTACCATTACTACTGATATAGAGATACTCTGTGATTACTGTGTAATTTAGTAATGTTACAATGAGCAGCTGTATATTATTTCTGTGCTCTGTACATTAGCATTGATTACATGAAATCCATTTGGAAATATATTGAAGGAACTATGTAAGTAATTTGGGTTTAAATATCTTCATATTGATTTATATGTAACTTATTGTATATATTTAATATGCACTGTGATTGATGTGCAATTCATTTATTTGCTTATAACTTGCAGTGCTATATAGATGATATTGTGAATTCAAATTTGGCAGACACATTTATAATGGCTGTAAAGATTACAATGGAAAACTGATTGGAAAGGGATTTGGGTGATTAAATTAAGAAATGTGTTTGAATTGAGTATTGCTAGAAATTGGTGGCCATGTTAGTAACACCATCCAAACACAGGAAAAAAATCTTTTCCAAGAATCCCTCCAACCTGCTTATTTTTCTCTTTCTTGGAGGGAAGTTTCCAGTCTGCTATACACTGATCACAATGTGTCCCAGATTTTTTTCCTTGTACAGCAGTCTCAAATATGTTTTATCCTTATGACATACAAACAGCTGGTTTCACACAGCTAAATGAATTGCTTCTGTCTAATGCCTCTTTGTATTGCTACACTTTGATAAATAAAAAATAGATAGGACAAAATAATGATTAATAATCTTTTCTACTTCTAATACAAACATTTTGATGCCTACTCTTGAATGAGTTTGAATATTTTTAAAATGTAAACCTACCATCCTACGCTGGTACTGGCCTGCTATTTTGTTACAATGTCCATTTTTTTAACTGGTAAGAACATGTACTAAATGTCTGTTGAGTATAGTGTGTTGAACCTGGTACATTTCCAGACTGGACTATTTGAAAGACAGAAAGAAATTCCATGCATATAAATCCATCAAAAATTCAGAATGAATGAAATCCCAGAGTGATTGTGTCTGTTTTCCATTTATTATATATACTATCCAGCACAGAGCAGGATATTATAAAATAATGTAATGCTAAGTCATAAATGAAAATTTTGTGGGGGATTTTAATTAATGGAAAGAAAAAAGGAAACTAGTGTTTCAGACTGTGGCTCACATTCCTTGAAGTCACGGACTCCTGAACATGCGAAGAAACTGAATCCTCACCTGAGGACAATCGGAACAGCAGTGTTTGTCGTAATGTGGTGGTGAACTGCTACTCTAAGTGAGTAAGTTCCTAGAAGAGATTTTGCACCTTTTTATACACTGTCCATGTTTATACCTTTTGGTAAACAGTTAAATAATAAACTATGTCAGTAATTTAGATTTATCAGTGTTTGTCTTGCCAACAGAAGTTGTTATTTCGAGTTATTAAAAAATTCTCTTTTAGGCTCAGATCTGTATTTTCAGAATTTCTTTGTAAATGTGAGGTGATACTTGGTTTAGTTTAAAATAGGAAGAGAAAAAGAAACCTCATGTTACTTGATGCTGTTTGCCATTAAAGACGGATGTCTGAAGTGCTAAAATGACTTTTTAAAAGCAGTTGAGAGAAAACTTCCTAACAGATAATAGATCTTGAGCTAATGCACTTGTTAAGTGCAAGTGTGTCTCTCATTCAACTGCTTTGGGTTTCAAAGCCATCCAGCAACGGAAAGGAGTGTTACAGGGTCGAGTTTCTGGTTCCCTGAAGTAGGATTGTCACCGTCCCCTGGGGGCTGAGCAGGGTCCGAGGGGTGAAACGGCAGAATCTGTAGCCTGGCTGTGATTAGCAGCTAGTGCCAGAAGATAATAGGTAGCAGCAGGACATATTTCTACTCACCATGTGAGAGATAACACTTAAAAGGCAGTGCTGCTAGTAGGCTGTAAATAGAAGAGTCTGGAAGATAAAATTTCTGCAGCATCATTTTGATTTTTGCTATGTGTCCGAGAGCTTTGAAGTTGTTCTGGCAAGTGATGATTTGGTTTGTTGTTGTTAGATATCTCAGCATGTATTCATTATGCTTTCCAACAGACATGAAAATTGCAAATAAATTGAAATAAACCATTTAAAAATATGTTATGTGCTGTAGTCAGTGGAAATTTGAGGAATGCGTATAAATTTCAAGGACTCACCACCTGTTTGCAGTACAAAAAAGCCGATAGATGCTGCTACCTTTTTGACCCTAAGTTATAAGTTACTTCTGAGGAAGGATTCCTCCAACGTAAAATTTGCTTATGTCTCAGGCTAAGTATTTTTCAAAGTGATATTTCAAGCTCCTTCATACAAAAAAAGGTAAGTGTTGCTTGCTGCGGTCAACTTCTTAAATTTTACTCTAAATATTTTGGTAACGGGGGGAGAGTTTTGCTAGATGTATTTTTTACACTTAGTGATGAGGTAGCTGAAGCAATCTAAACCTATAGGCAGAGCAAGGAAAATGGAGAATAAAAATGGTGTTAATAGTTTGGTTTCTTAGCTATCAGCTCCTGGCAATATGCCATTGCAAGGAATTCTCTTTTTTTAAAAGAGAAGTTCCAAAACTCGGCAGTAGTAATGGTCTGCAGAAGTGTACTTTCATGTATGTAGGTATGAACAGCTGATGTAGAAGCAGAAAATGGATTTTGTGCTAGAACTTTAGGTTCCAAAACTTAGATCAATAGTTTTCTTAGGTAGAGAGCTTTGATGTTTGTTAAACCATAATTCCTCCTCTGGGTGTTTTGAAGTGTTCACCATGAGAAGCTGCAGTATGAGTGGGTGGATCTGGCAGGAAACTACCACTTATAGCCTAGAAAAATGAGCTCCTGTGATATAAAAATAGATATAAAATGGGGCACAGGAGGTCTTTTGTCTCTTGAGATTGGCAGGCTTTCTGTGAGGGTGGAAATTCATGTGAAAGTGCTTATTGGAGGTATTGATCAGAGGTTTACTAGTCATTCAGTGAAGGAAAATGAAACAATAGCTGTACAGTGGCTTTTGAACCAGTGGGGACTTGGGAGCCAAGAAATAAATCTGCGATAATTGAATAGAAGTCTAATTGTGCTGCAAATTCAGCTAATCTTACCTTAAACACAATTATGCTATTTTAAACAAAGCTTAGTTACTTCTCAGAAATATTTGGTTAGAAGATCCAATTTTAGTTTTAAAACTTTCAGGACAGATCTTCATGAAGCGTGAGAGAATCATTGAAGAATAATTAAGCCAGATTTTAGGGTTTGGTTTGGAAATGGACTCATCTGTTATTTCAGCATGGGCAACAGTAGAGCAATTTAGAGGACAATATGTGGCTTTGTTTTGTATTGGAAAAGTCATTCTTGTCAAGCTTCTTTCGGACCGCTTTGTGAGGTCTGAAGTTTCTGATGGGTCTTAGTAACCACAGGACAATGTTTTGGTTTCTGGATTTTTTTGAAAGCAGATTTCTGTGTCCTTCTGTGTTTGAGTTTCATTAATTTATACTTTTGAGATGAAGATATCCTGCAAAGCATATGGTGACAGATAGTCTAATAAATGTAACTTTTCTTGAAAATAACCAGTTTGCATATAAGGAAGTGGCAATAAGCATCTGTAGTAGGGGGAAAAAAAGTAATCTGTCTAATTTAGTCATTAAATACTAGTTAATTCATAAAGCTTAGCGAGCTGACTCTTCAAACTGCTCCATTGGTGCAGGCATCCAGGCAGTTCCCAGAGTGACTTCTGGCTTCAGCAGCTCCTGGATGCTCGCTGTCCCGGGTGATCCTGTAGTGTAGGGCTCAGCATCCTGCTGGCTCTGCGCCCATTCTGGCCTTGTTGTAGGATCCGCACTTGAACTGCCCCCAGGCTCAAAAGCTTACCCTATGAAACGTAGTGAACGTGTGTTTGAAGATGTTCATGGAGAAACCCCATCTGCCTGGCCAGGCAGAACCTTCTTCTACAGTCCTTAAAATACCCTCCTCTGCTGCTCTCTATTGACTCATCAGGAGATGAGAATTTATCATTTAGGACAGCTTCGCTAGCCACTGTGAATTAGGTTCAAGTCAGGTATCCCGTAGTGTCCTGAGTGTTAAGAAATGCACAGAAATCACAAGTTATGAAAATGCGTAGGAGTATCATTGGCTTTTTTCCAACATCCTGTAATGTCCCCAAACCTTACCTCAATCTCAAATCTTGGAGGATGTGTTCTCACATTCTATTGTGATTTAGTAAAGTTTTGTTTCCTCGTGTTATTATCTGAGGTGGAATCTCTGGTGCTGAATTAAAATAATTCCCCCCTTTGTGGAGACTGGAAAGTTCTCACATGTTGAAAGGAGCACTATAACATAGATGTGTTAAGGCTGATTCCCACACTATTTGAACCACTGCTTAATATCACACTGTACTATATATATTGAGTTCAGGATGAAGCAGAGGTTTCAGAAGGCAAACATGAAAAACCTTGCTTGGTTCTATATATGGTAATAAATATATGTGTCATGCACACTGAATGCAAAAAATTGGGAGAGTCCTTGTGTATTTACCCTGTTTAAACCTGAACGGTCAGTCTGTCTTGAAAAGGGAATTTCACCACTGTGAAGACGACAGTATAATGTTCATCTGCAAGCCATGGATTTCACCCCAGAAATTTTCTCCAGTATTTAAAGCGTAATTTTTCCAAAGTATTTAAGTGAACTACTTATCTGTAGCACCAGTACAGGTCCCTGTAAAATTATATAGTTTGGAATAAAAATAAATAAATCATGTTGTCCAAATGTAAATATGGATATATATATAAAAAATAATAATTTCTGTAGCACCTTGTTAAGTTTGTGAAAGAATATTCACTGGATTCTTGTATCTGGAGGTGAAACTGACTGTTAGACCATCTATTCTCTGGCCCTCTGTATATCACACTTCAT
Source organism: Balaeniceps rex (assembly GCA_013401315.1). NCBI lineage: Eukaryota > Metazoa > Chordata > Aves > Pelecaniformes > Balaenicipitidae > Balaeniceps > Balaeniceps rex. The sequence goes on from VYZW01017171.1 coordinate 14,744, forward strand.
TCATTCTTACCACTTTACCCTTGAGCCCAGTATTCTGTGTTTGACCAAACTACGTTTTTATTGATTACATCATTATTAAAAAAACGTAGTGTGCCTCGTTCTTCCAGTTTCTTGAGACTTATTAAGGTACCTTTTAGTTTTTTGATGGTTCCTCATCTATCTAATTGGAAAATGCAGTCTCTCAGACACAGATGAGGTTCTTGTGGACATTTGGTTCTCATCTGTGCTTCTTGATGCCGGTGGGGCCTAGTATGTCTTGTGGGGTCTAATGTCTTGTCTGTTTGCATGTTGTTGGAAGTCTTGGAACCTTAGCATTTGCTTAGTATTTACAGAGACGTATATTGAAATGTATCATCGCTGCTATCCACTGTTCCATTCCTAACATGATGTCATCTTTATTATTATTTCGTGCCTCAATAAAAGCATTAAAGCTCAACAGTGATTTCTGTTAATTACAGTTTGAAAATTGTTACATTATAACAATATTCATAATTACTAGAAATCTTGTCCTAGTGTTGTTTGGTGTTCTTTTTGAAGGCTGACTATAATGTGGTTATTACATAATATTGGCCAGGGATCTGGAGCTGACCTCCTTACAACTTAGCAGGTCGCAATGCCTCTTACAGAGGATGAGAGGATTCCAGTTAATTTCAGTGAGATTTAGTCGATGACCTTCAGTGATATTTAGCCAGGTCTGGGAAAAGGGCTTTATCTGTAATGGTGGTCAGACTGGGGTTGTTTTTTTAGGGTTTTTTTCTTGCTTTCATGTACACACATCAGGTCTATTACAAATAACTTTCTTTGCCTGTGTAAGAGTCCTGGAACTGCTGCTAAACCAAGTGCGATGAGGCACGAATGTGCAGGTCTCACACAAGAGATCTACCTCCTACCTGATCTACCTCTGCTCCTGTCTTCTGTCATTTTTGTAACTTATTTCTTCACTCTAATTGCATGTAATGAAGATAGCTTCCAATGGGGCAAATGAGTCTTCAGGCAGATTTGTAGAAGAGTTCCACATCTCAAGTAAATCACATTAAATTGTAGATGTGATACACAAAAGTATTTACTCAAGTTTAATAAGCAAACCGACTAAGAAATTATAGAGGATGGAAATTATTTTTGGGACAAATAATATGTTCAGAATCCAATTAGTATGCTTAGTTTTAATTACATATTTAATATTGTTTCTTTAAAAATTTTCAATGCGTGGCCTACTAACATAATAATTAAGAAAAGATTAGGTTAACACCATTAACTGAAATATCGTTTGAATCTGATCTTGAAAGGTAATTACAAAATGCTGTATAGTCATTGAGAACGTGGTTTCTACAGATATTTCTAATAGTGTACAGAGCTGATATACACCAAACCAAAGCTTTTAATCCATGTGGCAAGTTGTATAGTAGAATCAATAAATGCCAGTGTCTAAGAATGATTTTACAGTGTAATAATTTCAGTTTGATCATTTGCAACTGTCTCCATGAAAGAATATCTTTTTTTATATTTAGAGATTGTGTATTTTCCTGATGAACAGATAGAAACTAACGAGTGGAGGTATTTCTGGGTTTTGTATTAAAAATTGAAGAATATTAAGATTTTTAACTAGTTTCAATGGCCAGATACTCAGCAGCTATGCAAGATTATTTTTTAGAATTTACTTTTCTTATTTATTTATTATTACTCCTTTATTAATGCTATAACTGTATCTGACTTGGAGGTCACCTTTCTGATTTGTTGGAGAGATTCTATAAAGTACAACAAGCAATCTGAGCTATGTGCTTTCATAAGTTGTTGTATTTGAATTACAGACTGTATTGAGTGTAAGCTACACTGCTCTGCTTAATATCAAGAGTGTAACGGGCCCTGAAACAACAAGGCTGTTTATATTCTTCAAGTGTTGATATCCAAGGAATGCCTCAAAGTGAGGTTTGCTTCTAAACACAATTTATTTATAACTTTGTTAAAATGGTGCAGCCAAACATGCGGAACCATGCTATGTGGCTCAGCCTTGAAACTATCCTTGTTGATACAGGTCTACCGAATCACTGTCTTCTGAAATATGACTAGATAATTTAAAAAAATGAAGGTATACTTTGTAGTGCCCAAGGAATAGTCTCTGTTTTGGCATAATAGATTTTTAGCACTAAGTCAGTCTTGCTGCTGATGTTGAAGAAAGGCACATTTTCACCTCACATATTTGCTCCTGGTAGAAGAAAATTAAATCAGAAAAACTGCAAAATATACTCCATAGTGGTTTTAAACTACTGGATTTCTAAATTGATGAGTATTGTATTAAAATAAAATCATAGTGATTTCTATGTAATACAGCAGTTTATCAGCTGTGCACAGTGAGGTGCATCTCATCTTGGAAGTAAACTTCTCCCCATTTGTCCTACAGTATATCAACAGGGAAGATCCATCCTGTGCCCCAAAGTAAACACAAATTTATATCAGTTTCTTGTGTTCATACTTACTAGTACATAATTTTTCAGGAGGCTACACCCCTGCCAAAATGCCACAGAGCTTGGTGCTCAGCTTTATTACTCATTCACTCAAAAACAAAGCAGCAGTCTTCAAGTTTCTAAAAATTGCCTCTTCAGAGGATTTTCCAAGCACTTAATTGATCTAATTGATATCTATATAATTTACATAATATCTAATTTAATATTTTAATATATATTTTTTATGTACAAAAAAGCTATTACCTAGCTTTAGGTGGATGTAGCTTTTGTTGCACTTTGTACATTCTCATGTTTTACATATGAGAGTTACTGCAGTAGCTCACAGCATCTGATACAAATTTAATCTGTCATGTTGACAGTGTTTAATTTACTATTCATTTTCAGTGCCTTCCACAATAGTAAAAAAACCAAAACACCGCACCAACCACAAATAAACCCTGTCAAAAAGTTGCCTGTCAAGCAGTGAGCAAATTTCTTGTCAAGAAAGGATTTGCAGTCCAAATATGGGAGGAAATTTGAATACCCCAGAGTTTCTAGCACAAGAACAACAGAGAACTAATCAATGTGAAGTGAGTACAAAGGAGAGCCCAATCCAAATTTAATTAAGTTAAAAAATGGTTTTGTGATTGTTAAATTAGAAGGGTCTAAACTATAATGTTAAATTCTGGGTTTGATCCAGAACTGAGTGGTAAGAGAAGCCTTGTTATATTTACTTTTTACATAGGTCTTAAAAAATCATTCATTTTCAATAGATACAGTTAGCGTACATGCATTAAATTATCCTAGATAATCATCAGTTCTAGATCAAAGCAGTTAAATCCTTTTGGGAAGGACAAAGCTGAACTAATGTTTTCTGAAATGTATCCGAATGTTGTTTGTTAATTTGGGGTTTGTTTCAGCAGTAATGAAATCTGTGACAGCTCATCTATTAGACAAAGTTTGGGTTTTTTGGTTCTTTTTTTAGGACCTAACCTTTTCCATCTATCACCAATAGCTATTTATCTGTGTTATTTTCAGTTTCTAACAGGTCTTATCCTTGGTTTACAACTATTCATAAAAAATATATATTGTATATGCATATTTGTACATATATGACACAGTATTTGCACATATATGACAGTATATGACAGAGATGACATACATTATGATCCTGCATCAGCGAAGTCGCTGCAGTTGTGCCATGAACATCCACAGAATCAGACTGAGATATGACCTTGCTATAGTGAGTTGTTCCTCGTAGAAATCAGTGAACTGTTGGGATACTGTCACCTTCTCTGTCAGTCTGCCCCCACAAACACCTCCCTTCTCTCTTTTCCAATGTTAGCTCAAGAATGACTTTTTCCCCAATTTTTCCAGGTTACTCCTGGGATTGTATCTTGTTAGTCGATGTAGAAATGTTGCCTGCCAGCTTGAAAACTGCTGGAAACAGGGAGGCCTTTTATGGAAATGCTGACACAACTTTATCTATAGCATAGCAGTGTAAACCATCTGTTTCCAATAAGGTGGTTATTATCTTTTCTTGTCAAACTTATCACTACAAAAATATTTTGCTCTCTTCTTCTATGTCTGTAACATACATGAGTGCAGTTACAGACATAAGAATGAGCTTTATGAAGGATAGTTTTCCCTTTTGATACCATGCAGTTAATGTATCAATGTACGTATATTTCATTGCCAGAGGCAAAAAGCTATATTCCTTTTTATATTCTCCCAGTTCATCCGTTTTGGTAGTTCTTCAGGGATACAACACAGAGGACCACACTTCTCATTCTGCAGCTCTTAAAATTGCTACTTGTTTTGAAAGATGGTGCAGCAGATGACTGTGCTGAAGAGCGATTGTAAACAGTGGGAGAGTCTGTCAGTGGTGATGCTGATCCACTAACTTCAGTGCAACTGTACTTCACGCAGACTGAGGGTGAGGTTCTGTATATTTAGTCTGTGAAAATTTGTCTGTTTTTCTCTTTTGCTCATTTAATGCAATCCTGTCTGTTGTCTTTGTCACGTGTAATAGTCAGATTCATGACAACAGGTAGATGTTAGGAGACATTAAGCCTTGAAGGATTTTGCTTTAAACTTTGAATAAGGCCCTGGTGAATAAAAGTAGAGAAGAATTAATTCATACTGTATTGCCAACTCTGTGCTGAAGGCCTGCTGAAGGTATGCAAAAAGTCTCGTGTGTCATCTAGAGTATAAAATAAATTTGTTTTATTACATGCGTCCAGCATACCGTGCAACATTACTGAAAGTCTGAACTCTCACATGAATTTTTAAAAAGAGCTAGGCAGAAAAGCACTCTACCAAGGAGATGCGCATTGGTGTGTTAACAGGTCACTTTTAGATCACTTTTCTTTAAGGGAGAAGTTACTTTATACTTGAAGACAGTTAGAAAGCTGCTTTTGAGTATTGGCCGTTGATCAAGTATTTGGAAGGTCTGGGCACAGCACACATGCATGACATTTTCTGCCTGGCATGAGATACAGAGCTTGGTCTCACTGCACGTATGATGCAGTCTGGCTATTACA
>VYZW01017180.1:785-36506 GCA_013401315.1 Balaeniceps rex
TACTAGATATAGTTACTATATCTGTGTATGAATAATCTGTTCTCAAACCACAGCTAAATATTGTATATTTACTATTCATAATTACTTGGGGAACTGCTGGCATCATCAGTTTAGACAAGTAAATTGTCTGTGACTGATTGTGAATGAGTATTGTATATTCATAGCATATTATGTAATCATCAAATCACTCTATATGTGTTCGCAGAGGAAGGCCCCATTATTTCCTTTGGATTACCCCCAAACTATCGCAACTGTGCAGGCCTTTTACATGAATAATGAGAAAACCTTCCAGTTTTGCTTTTCAGTGAACAAAGGGGTATGGAGGCCCTCAGTGACACTAGCATGAAACTCAGCAGGTTTCACAAAAATATTCAGAAATCCCATTACGCTACATTCATCCAGCTCTGCTCCCAGATGGATGCTGTGTTTGCGGTGCCATCCACAGAGCCGCCACCTGCGCCAGCTGTTCTTCCACATGCAAACGTTATTTCTGATTGTGGTTCTGTTCACAGTGCTGTGCCTGCATCAAAGCATCCTTTGCATGCACTGCAATTACTGATAAGAAACGTAGGAAGAGTTACAAATACAAGACACAGTAGAAAGGCAGGTAATCCAGGTCAGCTTTTGGTATGCATTAGCAATGTAACCAATCTTCAGTGACAGACAATTGTTTTGTCCTCAGGGAAGCTGTGTTAGGCCCTACCCACAGAGAGTATTTCCCAGTGCTGTAGGAAATCTTTAGACTAGGTAGGCAATCGAACTTAGAAATCATAATCAGAGAATACCTTTTCCGTTTGATAAAGAAGCCTTTTTGCCTTTTTTATGCTGCCAGTTTCTGGCATGCTTAAAATGAATCTTGCAAGAAACATTTCTACTCATTAACTGATGATGAAAAGTCATTCTTTATGTCATCCTTAGACCTCATCATTGGATATGCCATTTGGATGTCAAAGTAAAAATGCCTTTAAAATCATCTACAAAGATATTCAGCCACGACTAATATTTTTACCTTTTCAAAAACAAGGTAACAATCATACCTGAAACACTAATAACCAATTTGGGAGCAGGCAGGAGCAAACTATAATTATAATGTGCAGTTTACCATAATGCTAACAGACAGTTCAGGAAGTAATGACAATCTTCCAGAGATCATTTGGGAGTACATACAAATGCTAAAATCCACCTACAGTGTAGAGTCAGCAGGCTATAGTAGTTGTAATTTTCATGAACTCAAGGTGGTTTATAACGTTGTCAAGATTAGTAATTACAGAAATTATCATGACATTTTTGCTTCTTTTTAACAGAATTTTTGAGAGCAATCATCAATACTTATGATATTTGAAGGAAAAGCAACAATTTGAAAAGCAAAAGGAATGCTAGGAAATTTCAAAAAAAAACATCACATTGTCACTGCACTAATTCACAAGAAATCTTTCTGTTTCGGGGATTGCTTGCAATCCTGATTCCCATCACAAAAAGAATATAATAGAACTACAAAAGTGTAAAAGAAGAGTGACAAAGATGACCAAAGTTATGCAATAGTCTTCACACAAGGAAATTTTTAAAAGATGACTGCATTTCAAAATGAAAAAAGGTGAGCGGTAGGGATTTCTGCAGTCCATGGTGCTATGACACGGGTGAATAGGTAACAGGCAATGACTGCTCACACCCTGTCATCAGCACACTGGCATAATCAGATTCTAAATAAACAAATATAGAAGTTTCTTTCACAGGGTTAAACTGAACTTTCTTGCCACAGAATATCGAGGATGTCAAGAGTTGGCATAGTTTCAAAAGTGATTACATAAATATATTATAAAAATTTAAAAAAAAAAAGGAAAAAGGAAAAAGCCAAGGCTATTAAGCACAACAATCTACTTCTGGCCCAGCATATCCCTAAACTACAATTTATCCTGTTCTGATAGTCTTCAGCCATCTGCTATTCACCACTGTAACAGAGGTCAAAGACAATTTCGGTCATAGCCACCATGCTGTTCTTCTCTTCTCATCCCCAGACAAGAGCCATCAGCCCCAGAATTCTTCTTGACCCTGCTCTGCTCAGCTATGCTGACCTTGTCCTTACTATTTCATAGGAAGCCTGAGCTTAGTCTTATCTCCTCTGGTGGCAAGCAACAACTTTTCCTTCCAAGAAAGCTCTGCAGATATGTCACCTAAGAGAGGATGTTTAGAGCTGGGTGGGAAAGACAGATTCACTGAAATCTGTGCTAAGAAATGCACAGAGTATAGCATTGTTTCTTAACCATTTGAAGTTTTTATTAAGCCCATGTCTGAGAATGGGTTTGGATGTATACGATGCAATTGTGATATGACAATTTGGGCTGGTCCTTATTATGCAGATAGATGAATGCAATACTAAAACCTTGGTCAAGAGATGTGCACCGACTTTTCTGGTTTCATCAAAAGCAGCATAGTGTTGGGTTTTGGCTTTAAAAAAAGGAAAACGTGTAGATACAATATTTTGTATTCTTTTCCACAGGTTTCTGGGTTTGATTTAAGATTGGCTCAAATTCTTAAGCCTCTCTCCACAGTCCTCCTGCACAGAAGCCTTTGGAAATACATTCAAGAATTAAGCTGAGATTCTCACATAGTTGTAAGGGCTTGTTAGAGTGTCATGAATGAGGAACAGGACTTGGAGTCTGATTGTATGAATTGAGAAGCTTTAAAATAAAAAGTTATCCTGAAATGTAAGACTTTTTATTTCATACTTGCACCTAGTGATGATGTGTAAAACATAAAACATTCAGTCCAAATGACATGACATTCCTAATTTGTTGTGACAGGCTGCTTTTTTTTTTCTTTTCTTTTCTTATTTTTTGGAGAGCAGCAATAATTTTAAATATATGAAGATAGTATAAAATTATTCTTTGGACAGGGAGAAAATCAGGGAGTATTTTTTTAGAGCAGCTGTTACTTGTCAACTGTATATATGTTCCACAGAATTCATTACAAAACCATGTAACAAAACTTCACATTTAAAAATGAGCAGTTGCTGACAATTCTCAGGAAAATTTGACTCAAATTTAAAATCACGGTGAGAGCTGGTCCTCTAAATACTTTTGATGACGTGACACTAAATGCTTCTGTATATTATTTGACACTCAGCATTTAAGAGCAAAGGAGTATTATTTCTTTTTGCACAAGGAATATTTTGTTAAGATTATTTTTTCTGCTTTGTTAAAAGCTAATATTCATATAGGAAAATTAACGTTGGCTGAAAGTGCTAATGACCTGTTTATACATTGTAACCAAATTTTACTTCTGTCCCTGATTTAAAGTCTGTAAATTCATTCTGGGCAGAGTAGCCTCTTCACCATTTCACCTGCAAAATGAGGCTTTGTGCCATGGTAGATGCTTTTTGTTGCACCTCTGCCAGGGCACAAGGGTAAAATGGAACAGTGACAAGTAAATCCAAGTTGGCTACCAATTCTGACTTGCAGAAGTTTGAGGAAAGAAGTGTTTCCCTGAATTCTCTTGCCTCTCCATGATCCCTATATTTGGTTTTCAAAGAATCAGCTGCCTTTTGTTTTGCCTCAGTTAGTTTCACTGTGAAAACACTGACATGAGGTTCTTCACTAGGAGTTTCCAGGTCACTGGTCCCCTTCCGCGGAGATACTGTGCAGCTACTTGAGGGTTGCCTGCCAGTGTCAAATAGATAGACTCATAAAGAGGCTTTGGTGTTCAGTTTTATCCTGAACTAAATAGTAATTTATTATAACATAAGCAAACATAAATATGGCAACTGCTGGTAGAGCTGTATCTTGCCTAATATGTTAATGTAAGCATGGTTCCTGTCTACAGTAATGTATTAGCTGCTTGCTAGCAAAGGCAGCACAGAGACCTTTTTCAAAGCAGCTATTTAAGACCAGCTACCACTTCCTAAAAAACGGTGTCCAGTTCATTTAATGAGTCCAGATGTCCATCTGTCAGTGTGTCTTTATGTAAGTCGCAAATTGCTAAATCTAGAAGCAAGTGCTTTTTTGTTGTTCCTTGTGAGTGCTGCATGACAAGCTTGGGGACAGAAAGTCCTAAAGGGAAATATCTGAGCACTGAAAGTGGAATATATGTGGGTCGATAATAGTACAGTCTTGATTAATTATTTCATTCTTCCTGAAGACTTTTCTTTGGCAGCACTCTGTAGGCATTATCTAGGATTTTAATCATTCTTGTGCTCATGCAATCATCTACTTATGTAGTTTTATGGCCTTCATCTGAGTTAACATATGCATGAATCCATTAACACTAGCAAAGACCTGAGTTTGGCAAAGGGTGTAGGTATTTGCCTCAGTCCACTTTGGGTAAGCAAATGACACGTGCACACGTAATACTAGGCTCAGTTTAAATGTTACGATGAGTAGGAAGAAAGCCTATAGATTTCAAGGCTCAAGTCATGTATGTAAACCACTTTTGCAGTTTATGGGTGGGTTAGCGAACAGTCCAAACACACTGGTGAAGCGGAGAATTCAAAATTTGTGAGGTGCAGGATATGAATGCTTCACTGGCACATGGTGCTGCAAGCTTTTGAAATATGAAAACAAAGAACATCAACAAGACATTTATAACATTTACTGAATTTATTAACCTTTTTTAGAAGTGGTATTGAACAAGGAACAGTCTAACCTCATGAGAAATGGGTATTATCTCAATATTTAGATATGAAAATATTTCAAAATGAATTTTTGTATCCTCTCACTCAGTTGGGGAAATTTAGTTCCGAGTAACACCAGTAAGTCTGCTACTAGCAGATATTCTTAAGAACAGTTATAGAGTTATACCATAAGAGTACAGCATCTCAAAAATTTAGGTTGAAGGTGTGGAGAGGTTTTTGAGCATTATTCTTTGGGACTAATTTTCTTATGTTTCATTTGAAGTGTAAATATTTTCCTTTATATTTAGCACGACAGGTTTGGATGCTTACAGGATTCTGATGCTTTTTCTGTATTGTGTTTCCATGTCTGTTTTTCAAAGACTATCAGTGCAGTTATGAATGCACCTATAGGGTCTAGCTTGGTTTTTTCTTCATCATGATGTGTAGTTTTGAACTCAAATATTGTTGATGAGTTAAGCTATAAAACCTCTTAGACAATCCATACTGACATCTTGTTTGATTTTTTAATTTTTTTTTCCACACTAGTATTAGATATGATTTAATCATCATAATTGTCAAAGAAAATTTTCGTTTGCAGATGACACCAAGCTGAGTGGTGCAGTTGACACGCCTGAGGGACGGGATGTCATCCAAAGGGACCTGGACAGGCTGGAGAGGTGGGCCTGTGCAAACCTCATGAGGTTCAACAAGGCCAAGTGCAAGGTCCTGCACCTGGGTCGGGGCAAGCCCCGATTCAATACAGGCTGGGGGATGAGGGGCTTGAGAGCAGCCCTGCAGAGAAGGACTTGGGGGTACTGGTGGAAGAAAAGCTGAACATGAGCCAACAGTATGCGCTTGCAGGCCAGAAGGCCAACCGTATCCTGGGCTGCATCAAAAGAAGCGTGGCCAGCAGGTCGAGGGAGGTGATCCTGCCCCTCTACTCTGCTCTGGTGAGACCCCACCTGGAGTACTGCATCCAGCTCTGGAGCCCTCAGCGCAAGAAGGACATGGAGCTGTTGGAGCGGGTCCAGAAGAGGGCCACAAAAATGATCCGAGGGCTGAAGCACCTCTCCTGCGAGGACAGGCTGAGAGAGTTGGGGCTGTTCAGCCTAGAGAAGAGAAGGCTGCGGGGAGACCTTATTGCGGCCTTTCAGTACTTAAAGGGGGCCTATAGGAAAGATAGAGACAGTCTTTTTAGTAAGGCCTGTTGTGACAGGACAAGGGGTAATGGTTTTAAACTAAAGGAGGGTAGATTTAGGCTAGATAGAAGGAAGAAATTTTTTACAATGAGGGTGGTGAAGCACTGGAACGGGTTGCCCAGAGAGGTAGTGGAGGCCCCATCCCTGGAAACATTCAAGGTCAGGTTGGACGGGGCTCTGAGCAACCTGATCTAGTTGAAGATGTCCCTGCTCACTGCAGGGGGGTTGGACTAGATGACCTCTAAAGGTCCCTTCCAACCCATAGAATTCTATGATTCTATGATTCTATGATTCTATGAAATATGATGTTCTGAAAAAAGCTAAAGATATACCTTGAAAAATATTTCTCATCTTGTTGTGTAATAGCCAGTAAATGAGAAACTGCAAAATTAGCTTCAGAGTATGAAAGGTTTATTTTTATATATTATACAGGTATAGAAGAAAGCAGAAGTACAAAAACAATTGAAAAATGTATGAAAAATGGATAAAGGTGATAATTCTCTATTTTGACTGACTTGCCATTTTCAGTGTAGAGATTGTAACACACAAGATTTAATACACAGAGTCCCATGGGGAAGTAATAAGTTTTCCTTTATTCAGTTTAAGTATATGAGTCAGAAAGGCTTTCCTATTATAAAGTATACAACCTTTCAGGAGTAAGCATTCTTATTTCTTTTTTTAAGCAGAAGTTTTCTGGGTAATAAAAATGTTGAAATTAGTACATCCTATCCAGATACATGCTGGAGGAAATCAGGAGTTCATAAGGCAGATAACGTTATGTGTCCATGACCAAGTTTACATGATTATTAACACTTAGGAGGGACTTTATCTATTTCTTTTGAAATGCCTGTTTTCCAGAACTCTGAACATATTTTTGGAGGTTATCCTGCTATTTACGGGATGAAGAATACAGATAGCTCTTAAATAAATACAAGGTACCTTGAATCCACCTGTATATATCTCCAGTTGTGATGTTAAATTATGTCTGTATGTCTGTGTTGTTTGCAATGCTACACCCTCTGGTATACCAACTTTGTGATCAGCTTTTCTCTTTCAAGTGGTTGCGCAGCATCACACAGAGAATGTGCATACTGTGTATCAAGCTGGAGACTTGTTAGCCTTAACATTACCCGTACAAAACACACTTCCCTGCTCAGTTCCTTTCAGTTATTGGTTTGGTGTTTCTATGCCTTATTTAAATTCTTCTCCATCACAGGCTTCCTAGGGTCTCCTAGGAGCTCCCCTCCAAACTCCCCAGAACTAGGGCAGGCCACTCTACCACTGTTTTCATTTGCTCCTGATGACCTCTGAATTATCCATGTCGCCAGCTTTCTACTCTCCTAGGCTCCTTAGCACCACGGCAGAAGCTTGCCCTCACAGGAGCTTTCCTCTGGAGCATCCTGTGCCAGCTCCAGACACCCTCCTGTTGGAGCTGACCAACAAGCAGAGGTACTTCCTAACACAAGAGAGTGAGGGCAACAAAGCCCCATCCTTGGGACTGACAAGGGGGGACACTTTGCCTCAGGTGGCACATTCTGTGTGGCCGAGATGCTGTTTTCAGATGATGTGACCAAAGTAATTGTGTCCAGGACGCGTCCTGTGTCTCAGAGCAGGGACAGTCTGTCCCTAGGTTAGGACCTGATTGAGCAAATATAGGTTAGATCTTCAGCCCAAAGTTTCATGCTCTATGTGTCATGGCTTGATACTTGCAGTTAGACGATTGATGGAGACGGTGTTTCTGCTCCTTTGCAGGAAATACCTCTTTGATAACAGTGAAAGTTAACAGTGCTAACATCTAATAGGTTGCTGATAGACTTGGTAAGCTAAGAGCTCTTGCATGAGGTGCTGCATAAAGTTTGTTCTTACATATGCCAAACAGGAGAGCATAGGGATGGGCTAACATTGTGTGACTGTCTTTTCAAACTGACTTTCTCAGACTACAGATTTCCTCAAATCTTTGCATTGGAGTAGCTGCTGCTCTTGATTACTTTGCACCACTGTGCTCCACGCTTGATGTCTTTATCTTTCCTATCTTTATCTTCTTTTTTCAACCTTAGTTCATGTTCACAGCCTTTTGTGGCCACAAATACAAGATTTAGTCATCTGCTCTTACAGTCTTTCCTCTTTGCCAAAACCTCCAGCACAACCTTCTCTTGCTCTTCTATAATTTCCTATGTTTTCCAATCTCAATATGAGGTACCTCTTAAGTACCTTTATATGATAAGTCAACCAAAACTGAAATGTAATGCTCTAAAGCATGAATCTTCATCTAAGTTACTTGCTTACATTTTAATTTTACTGGTATTAAAAATTTATTTTTAAAAATGGAGATGGCAAGAAATTTCAGTTTAGTTTTTCTTAAATTCATAAGGTGTTATCATTACTCACAGCAACCCAATTGTGTCAGAAAAACCCACCCACAGTAAAAAGCGCATTTTTTGATTCCTTTAACATGCACTACATGCTGAAGTTTGGCTTGGTTTGCAGGTTTATTGGGTCAAGTGTATCTAACTCCAAAAGATACTTGACCTGTAGGTCCAGTGGTCTGGGACTGCAGATAGATTGAAAGTATCCAGCACAGCAAATTGAGTTTGGCTTCTCTGGTGGAAAAGAGGCATTCAGCTAAGGGCATGGGCAATACAAAACAAAGGCAAAAGCACAGAGCTCTACATTGTCCTAAGGGGTTTCGTGTTGCATTTGCTTGCTTCTGCAGAGATTTTGTGCACTGTGCATAACAACCTGTGCTAGTTCACAGCTTTATCGCATACCTCCCTGTAAAAAAAGTGAAAAAAATTCTTAAATGGTGATGAAATGGACACACAACCCAAAACGTTACAAGTGAGTTAACAGTGGACTGTCATGTCTCCTTTAGTAAAGTTAGTGAATGATCAGTTTGTTTGTTTGGATCATCTTGTGTCCTTTTCTTAAGATAAGGATGATCCTATCTTAGGTGCTGCCTCTTTCTGACTCAGTCAGTCTCTTCTTCTCCCACCGCTAGCAGACTGCATTTTCCTGAAGCAAATGATAGATGCGTGGTTACATAGCAGGATAAATGGAAACCTTTTCTGTAAGACATTTTTGAAAGAAAATAAAGGCAACCCAGAAATATTTCAAATAAGCATTTCCTCCAGCTGTTTTCTTTGTGCAGGCAAAGGAAGACCTGCAGTTGTTCTGGGTGCTGTGACCACTGTGCTAATATTCTGACTCTGAATTGATTCACCATTGTGGTATATATGGCAAGGAAAAAAACAGTTAACAGAGCTCCTGTGTTACTGTATCAGCAGGGTGCCAGAGTCTTGGGGTAGCAAATACTTCTCATCTGGCATTTTCATGTTTTACAAAGAAAGACATATTACTGTGTAGCAGCACTTTCAAAACATTCTCATGAAAACCTTGCTTTTGACCTAACTCTATGAATCCGTGGTTCAGTACCACAGGGACATAAAAAAATCAATTTGGTGACTGTGGAAAGCCTTTCAGCCTTCATCTACTATACTCTACTCTCCACTATAAGCTCTAAAACTTGGTCCTTGAGGGACAAAAAGGTAAATTTAATGTCTTACTCTGGGAGTGGTTTCAATAAATCATAGTGATGACAGCATAATGCAAACAAACCATCTGTTTGCACTGCCTGGGCTAGATATAAGGCTTGTCTGCACTCAGATCCTGTGCTAATGGAAGAGTAGAATAAGAAAATGGGATACAGCTGAAACGTAAATTAACTGTTCCCATGGATAAGGAGCTGCAGTAAGAAAGTGCAAATACAAGCACACTGACAAGTGCAAGAGAGTTGCTTCCATTGGTAAAGCCTGTTGCGCTTTGGCTTTGCTCCATTCAGCCACTCAGCCTGTTGTATTGGCTAAACATTATTATGAAAAAAGGGTGAGGAGGGGCAGCTGGATTTAAATGATTATAGAAATTTCTGTAAAGAAAGCTTTTTTTGATAATGGATTTGGGTAAAAATTCTGAAAAATTGCTTATTCCTTTTGACTTGAGGCTAAACAAGCACTTATGATTGTTTCTTTTTTTTTCTTCTTTTTAATTTGTGTGAGAAGGTTCACTCAAAGTTTCAGTTCAAGATCATTTGAAAGGCAGGTTTCCCTCCTATACAGAATTAAATATACAATGTACCTTTTCTTACTGAACATATTAAAAGGCTGTAAAAAGCAGATCTCCAGATTTCATTTAGGAGACAGTTGCATATACAAGAGAAAAAAAAGAAAAGTTGAACTATTCTTTCTATGTAGCTACAATAAGGGTTTTTTTAATCCAGTAAATAGAAATCTCACAGAAGAGGGAGATGTTCTCCATTGCGGTTATACAACTTTTCCCCCTGTTTATTGCAGAGCAGTCAAACCCAATGTTTAGGTTTACTATCATGTATCATTATCTTTCGGGTATTGAATTTTTGCTATAAAGTATTCTGGTGAGCTTTTGTTGAAGTGCTTTTCAGAAAAAAATATCGGCAGAGGAACTGGAGTTAAATGGGAGAATTTTAATTCTGCTCTGAATTCTGCCAAGTTTAATGATTTTTTTTTTTTCTGAATGTAACAATTGTAATTGAGAAATAAGGGACTTGCACATTACTCCTTTTATCTGCAATACATGCCACTTAGAAATGTATGTACAACCCATTAAATTTGTGTGGTTCAGTTCTTTAAAAGACATTTTATTACCTAATAGATTTTTTTCCAGGACTTGTAATCTGTGTAATATAAAAGAAGAAATGTGAAAATGATTGTGCCAGCTGATGGTTAATTAAAACAATAAACAGCTTTTTTTTTCCAAAGGGAATAAACATTGAAAATAAAATACGATGATATATGTTTCTGAGAGTCAAGATATATGTAGACATTGGAGTACTCAATGGTTTGTATAGGATAACATAGTGAAAACTGCATTAAAGGTAAAATTGTAAGGACAAAATTTATCATCTATAGTAGTAACATAAGATGCTATATGTCTAATTTCTCAAGAAAAAGAAAAAGAGCTGAAAGGAATTTAAGCTTAAAAACATAATGAGGAAGCAGAAAAAAACAGTCTGTAACACTGAAAAAAATAATGGCACTTTCTTAGACCTACAAAATTTAGTATCTTGCAGGTATAAATAGCTAACAGTTGCCAAAGAAAAAATTCAGAATAAACAGTTCAAGTGTGGCAATCGCATTACAGAAAACCAGGATCTCAAGCTTTCCTAGAAAATGATAATCTGGCCCAAAAAATATGTATAAACTCTGATGACATTCAGAAGAACCCTTTTGCTGTTGTTAGGAATACATTAATGTAATAGATATGCAGTTGTTTTTCTCAACATGGGTTCCGATTTGCAAGTGTTCATCCCATGGATTCCATGGAGGAAATATGGTACAATCTGAAATATCAAAATGTTAGCGTTGAAGAAACACCAGGCAGTTTATTGCAAATTGCAGACCATTATTTACAATATTTGCTCTGCAGAAGAAAAAAGAAACACATGCAGTATTTTATTTTTCCATAGTGTTGCATTGCACACTGCACATAAATGATCTAAATTGATGAGTATTAGCCGAGCATTTTCTTGCCAAAGCTCCTCTGTTCCCCAGATATGCTCGTTCATATCCTGCCCCTTCTAGTTTCAAGTGTTTCAAGCGAAGGCTACATGGAGAACCCTACAGCTGCTGCCGACTCTGAAGTCTTTAAGCCCTTTGGCAAATGCTGTTTTCCCCTTTATTTTTTCCCTGCTATCTGGGGATTTGGGGCTTGCCCAGACACCACCTAAAGTGGGGTGCTGAGCCCTCAAAGTACTGCAAGGGAAGAAAGACACTCTGGCTCATGGAGATACCTCAGGCTGTTTATTTCTTTACCGATACAGATTATTGCCTTCTGAGGCAGGAAATGTTCTTGACACACAATTAAGAATGCCTCTGCTAACACAGAAAACAGCAGTAGTAAAACATGATAGCTGGCACACACAAGCCAATAGTCAGCTCTTTGTCAGGGTCACTCTGATTGTCTTCGTGTTGGGGGCTTGCTGGTGATAGGGGAAAGAAAGACTGACACTGAAGAACATTTTAATGATGCATTTTCAGCTGTCAGCATTTTGTGGCTTCCCAGCTAGCTGATAGGGCAAGCCAAGGAGCAGCAGGGCGCTTAACTCCTGCCTCTCGCTTCGACAGTCACACTCTGTTTTTAGAAATGTACCTGGTACCCACCTGTGCAAGAGAGACAGCTAAAGCTGCTTGTCAGAACAGGATGGAGAAGCCCTCAGAGGGCATGCCGGCAGGCAGGCCTGGAGGCATGGTGCAAGGGGATGCAGAGTTTCTGGCCCTGCTTCTTCACTGGGGGAGCAGTGGGGATCCTACGAGGTCCCCTGTGGTCCTCTCTCTGAGCCTGTCATACAGGTAACGGTTGCACCTTCATCTGTGACCAAGAGAGAGGGGAGATCTCCCTGCCATACCCAGGGACTGGTGGTTGTGGAGGGGGTTGCCCTGCCATCATCCCTTCCTGCTGCCCCCTCTTAGGTCTCCCTCCTGCCCCTGTTTGGCCAGGCATCCCGAAGCGGAAGGGACACTCGCCTTCACTACTGTTCAGATGACAGAAGAGCTAATTGCAACCTGATGGGTATTTGCTTGAGAATTTGAGGAGGAAAGAGGAACAGGGATTGCCTGCTAAAAAAACAACATAATTTTTAATGTCTTCACATTGCCATTGCAGAAATTGAGTGCTTCTTCCCAAATTAAGAAAGTGTTTTGAATTACCCTTATATTGTGGATGATAACAAATATATATGGTATTATTGACTATGAGATGTATTATAGAATCATAGAATAGAATCATAGAATGCTTTGGGTTGGAAGGGACCTTTAGAGGTCATCTAGTCCAACCCTCCTGCAGTGAGCAGGGACATCTTCAACTAGATCAGGTTGCTCAGAGCCCTGTCCAACCTGACCTTGAATGTTTCCAGGGATGGGGCATCTACAACCTCTCCGGACAACCTGTTCCAGTGCTTCACCACCCTCATTGTAAAAAATTTCTTCCTTATATCTAGCCTAAATCTACCCTTATGTTCAGTCTTATTCTCATGGAAGCTGGAAGCCACAGTATAAAGTGAAGTTGCATCACTGATATTTTAGTCATTATTTTAATGTAGACACCTTCTATGACAATTTATTGCAGATTATGTTGTCATCAATCCTTAGGAGTCCTCCCACTGGATATGGAAACACACTTAATTTGGCTTTTCAGTAGAAAAAAATGAGTGATTATTTCTCACTGCAGGCAGTCAACATATTAATGTTGAACTATGCATCTTCTCAGATGAAGAAAATACTAATTTTATAGGATTTACTGCTGAACTTACATATAGCTAATAGTGTTACCCTGTAGCTCTACAATACAGTATCGCCATTGCTAGCAAGTGACCATAAGCGTTTGTACTGAGTTTGCAAGGCCTGTCAACTGAGTTTGACAATCTGAGGATTGTCAGGCTTCCTCTGCCTGAACTTTTCTTGACCTGCCAGAAGCTTTACTTTAATGTGGTTTAGCTGTAACAACATTTTTCCTAATTGCCAGGTGTCTACAGCTAATTTGTTTTTGTTTGGTTTGTCTTTGTATGACACCACCTTCATTTGATGACTCTACTGTAATGATGTCACGTACAGAAACACAGGTTGGTGAGATAGCAGCCTTGAGAATTGGAGGCACCAAGCACAGCTGAATGACGAGATGGGGAAGAGGCTGGCACTGGAGGTCCCACAGCTATAAACTGCTCAGCCATGGTTAGTTGAAGACATGCAGACCTAGAGCTGGAAAAAGTGGGGGTGGAAAAGGGAACAAAGAAATAGTATCCAGCATAGAAAAAAAACACCGTATGTAATAAGTTTGGATGAAACACGGAGCTGCAGACCAATTAAGAAAGAGCATGTTAGTGAACATATAAGAAGGATGCCAAGTGAGGTGAAACCTTCAACACAAACATGGCATTCCTCCCCATGAGGGACTCCAGATGCTGACAGCTTGCTGTAACATCCGCCACTGCTGGTGCAGGGAAAGGGAGAGCATAACCCCAGGAAAAGGGGTAGAAAATAAGATGTGTGCATATACCGTTGCTAATTCTATTATTCTTCTTTCTTGTTGTGTAACAATTAGTTGTGGAGTAAAAACAATTAGGCTTTTTCAATTTCGATTATACAAGCAATAAACTCTTGGGTTTATTTATGCAAGTGCTTCCTCTTTGCCCATAAATAGGATTTGAGCATAACTGTAAGCACTGACTTCAGGGAATTTCCTCTCCTCGTTCATTTCTCCTTCATATGTATTAAACTCGGTCATAAATAAGGTGTGTGGTATTCTTCTCCATTCATCCTTAGTTGCCAGCATGACTATCTAGTCTGTAATATTTCATTGTGATTGAAACTGATTGTATTTAGCACTAACTCCTCCACAGCCCAGCAATAGCTGCTAAATAATAAAAAGCACAAGAGTCATTTAACATTTAGCCAGCATTAGCACCAACACCCCTAGGCAGTATCAGTCCCGTTTGTGAGGCGCTACACAAATATAAGCGAACACTGCCCCAACTCTAAGTTTGCAGTTTCTGAATGGAGCCATGCTTCACATGAAATAATCCTATTTCACCAAAAAGGTTTTATTTCTGGCTCCAAGTTATTATTGCAATAGTGCAGCTTCTGGGCCTTAAAGACTGTGTTAGTCTGTCCTTCCCCACACTTCTTATTTCAATTGCTGCAATGACTGCCACTGGCTGATCCAACCACGTAGCTGTGACGTGGGCCACATCTTTGTTACTTGGATACAAATATCTCTTTTTTCCTTTTTCTAAATATAGCAGCAGCTACAAATGACCACCCATTAGTGGACTGAATATTTAGCAATTTCAATTAAATTGACTGGAGCAAAGAAATCAGCTATACTTTAGTTTTCATTCAGCGTGTCCGTGGTATCAGAGATGAAATGTGGACTGAATGCCTCTCTTACAGATCATGCTGTATTTCCAATCCCCAAAAGTGTATGTGTTTGCCTTTAAAGAGGCAAAAAAACCTAACGAAGTCATTGTATGCAGGATTAGAACCTATGATTCTACAAAAGAGTAATTCTTTAAACTGTCTGCTGAGATCCCTAAAATTACAGGAGATTTGAAAGGGTCTATTGATTATGTGGCAGAACAATAGATGTCCTGTACTTAACTCCTTAATTGATTTTAATGATCCTGATGGACACCAGCCAAAGAGTTGGTATAAGCCATAAGGTCAAACCAAAGTATTCTTTTTGTACATTTCCTCAATCAAATCTTCTTATGTTATAAATTAATTTGAAAAGGAAAATGATCAATTACAGCACTTCATAACTAGAGACACACATGCAGAAAAGCTAATGAGATGTATCTGAGATTTACCATGCTCTGTGGAGACTTGTAGTAGAAGAAACTGAATGATCTGGTTTGTACCATATTGCACACAGAATTTCCCTCAGCAGTAAAAGAAAATACACTCAAATCCATTACATGGGGAATTTGTTTTGGTCAGTGTATAATTAAATGTTTCATTGATGACACCATTTTAGGAAACAAAAGAAACTTTATACTTCAAGCCGATTTTAACATTTAAGAGCACAGAATACTAAAGGTTAACATTTTACCCGATGCTCAGCTCATCTGCAATATCTATCTGTGGCTAGGTACACTTACACCAAGAAAAATGTGAGAAAATTCAAATTAGCATACCTCTGTTCCACTGTGGGATAACTATTTCATTTTTTCAGGCAGGTTGCTTTTCTTTCCTCTGCCCTTTTCCTTGTCTGTCCCACACCCTGCTCTTTTCCTCTTTTCCCTCCTTTGCTCTCAAACCTGGTATGAACTTCAGGAGAGAATGGATTTGAAGGAGTCAGTGTGCCCCCCACGCCACTGGGACCAAATTGCCACCCCGCATAGGTAGGGGTGCAGGGCAGTCTGTGGAGCACTGTGGAGGTCTCAAAAACCTCCTCCTGCTCATGGTGGAGATCTCTGCTCATGCATGGACACACTCTTGGCTTGAGTACATTATTATATTAACAACCTGTGCTTCAAGCAAAGTTCAGAGACAACATTTCTGCTTCGCTTTTCTCCCTTCCTCCCTATTCCTCTGTCCCTTCCCATTAATTGTCCCTTTCCATTCCCTACTTATCATGTTTTTATCAATAATTAAAATATTGATAGTGAAGTGCAAACACTGAAGTTAAGTCAACAGGAATCTTTATGCCAATAGCACACATTACTCTCGCTCATGAGTCACCTTGGTTCAGGCACTTCTTACCACATGCAAAGAGACTTTGCAAGCAGGCTGTGCACAGCACGGAGAGAGCACAGCAGTTGTTTATTGAGTAACGCACGCAATAGATGGCCAGGACCAGCACAGTGTTGGGCTAAGCACTAATAAGCTCCTAAGGCCTGACGAAACGCTTCTGCAGGCAGCTGTCAGTCAGGGATTGACGGGTGAGCCTTTGCTGCAGCCTGGAGCAGGCTGAGCTTTGGTTTTGCTGAGTTACCCTCTATAGGTTCCCTTTAAACCCTTTTTACCTTTGTTTTTTATTTTTTGACTTCTTCATGTCAGGGGTCTTGAAGCCTTGAGTTGCTAACTGTTAATAGCCCCAGCAGCTGCAGCCATGGGACATCTTACTTGCAGTTAGGTAGCTCTGGCTCCAGCACCTCCAGCACCCAGCACCTTCCAGCACCTTACCTGCTTTCACAGTCAAACTAAGCCCAGGTCCCATGGCAGTGCTGCACTGACACCAGTCTTTGAGCCAGAACAGCTGCACCCTTGGGCCCAACACACACACACCATGACTTGGCTTTCTTATCTTGTATGACCTGCTTCCAAAAATTTGGAAGCCAAATTAAGTTTTAGGATTGATCCTTTGTTACAGGACATTCAGACTGCTTTCGCACCTCCTGGAGGGAGGAGGCACCCCTGGGAGGAGGCATAGGTGCTCAGGGAAGTATGTATATGTCTTAACAGTCCATACTGGATCTTTGTCGCAGGCACAATCACTTCAAGAGTCAAGTGTACCACATCTTCTGTGGTCTTTGGGACTGTATTATTGCCTTTTTTTGTGGGGGGAAGAACATAGCAGCATATCCTGTTACACAAGAACCTGCAAACAATTTCAGTGAGTTCCTGTTGCTGGTGACCTCATCCATGACCTGTAAAAATCCTGTGAGGATAAATCTTGTCATAACCACTTTTATTTATGTGGCAAGACAGAACAAAAATTTAAGCACCAGATCCCAAGCTGATGTAACTCCAGAGGTTTGCTGGTGCCGCAACAATTTATATCAGCCCAAAGCCCTGACTCTGAGTGCTTAAAAATGGTTTCTTAAAGTTAGATGAAATGCATTGGCTGCATGACCTTGCTAACAAGAGCAAAACTGGCTTGTTTTCTAGAAGGCAGCGCTTGTACTTCAGCAACAAATCTTGACCTTTTTCTGCAGCTCATTTGTTGGTTTAACAATTTCAGAGCTATTCTTATTTTCACTTGCAACTGCTTATAGAAAGCTTTGAGACTGTAAAAAAGTTAGCAGACTTTCATATTCTTATACTCCTCCAATTGACTGCATAAAACATATCACCGCAGTCCTGTGAATTGACAACCACTTGCAAATGAGGTAGTGGGATTCAGCAGGTTAGAAAACTCATTTGTCGTAAACAAACACGGATGAGAATGTATACAACAGAAATTTTTGTGAACTGGGAAAAACATGTAATGGTTACAGAAAAGTGCTTGCAGTAAAAACAAAAACACGGGACATTGACTTTCTTTTTATATTAAATGTCATAGATATAGGTACATTTTAGGTTAGATAAATATTTTAAGATCCTAAAATGTATGTAAGTAAGGACCAAGTGAAAAGTCTGGATGACCAAACTATGGCAATTAGCTAACATAAAGCTGCATAGTTCCAATTAAAAAATAAATTCAGGACACTTTGTACCTCAAAATAGTTTTTAGGAGTCCCAATTAATTTGAAGATTAAAATATTATAAGTTACGCAGATAGGATATAGAGGCAGTTCATCTAGGCTCATAAAATTTAGATTTCATGTCAAGGGAAAATTGATGAGCACCATTAAGGCAGGCCACCTTGGTGGTCAGTGAGGGCCTGTTATTCATAGGCATTTGCTTCTTGCATTATTTTTAATTGCAGAAGTTATAGTTTAACATCTGTCTTTTCTCTGAGAAGACACATTTATATCTTTCCCTTCATCACGAGATTGATTTTTTCTTCTCTGCAAGAAAGCCTGAGATGTGGAATTTCCTTTGTGCTGCCTGGACTAGGCAAAGAGCTGTGCTGTTGGCAGGGAACCTGCCCACCTGGCCTGACCCCGACCCCAAACTGCTCCGTAAAGGTCTCATGGCGGATGAGGACCTGATCCAGACAAAGCTGGTGGGAGCTTTGGGGAATTTTACTTTCTCTAAGCATGTTAAAGCAAAGATTAGTTTTTAAGTTGTGACATTCATACAGATTTATGTAGATTATGGCACAGGATATAAGTGTCCTTTCCAGAGTGCAGTGTTTTTATAGTTTTTGCACAGGAAAAAGTTAACCAGAATTTTTCATTGCAGGACAAAGAACAACAATTTTTGGTCTACTTTCACTCTGGAAAATAGACAAAGAATTTTATCTGAAATTGTCCAAAAAATGTTACACTTGAGACAGTGCTGCAGTATGGCAAAATTAGCACAAATACTTAAAGTCCTGGTGAAATTAAATGTACTTGAGCACTGAGTGTCATAGTGGGAAGTATGTGAGAATTACAACAAATGCCATGCATCCTACCTGATTAGGTACTACCTACTGTCCTCTGGAAGTACTGTAACCATGGCCGGGTATTTTAATGAACATTAGCTCTTTGATCTTCATACCACTGGAGTCTTGCAGTAAGGAAGGAGACTTTCTTAACAGCGTGGAGAGCACATCAGGTTGATCTGAGAATGATAAAAGATTTATATTGAAGGAAAACATTCAGGTGAGGTGAGCTTTCAAAACTTTGGGAATTTTGGGCAGGTTTTTTCCTAATTATTTCTCCTGATTCCTGTAAATATATTTATTTTACTTTATAACGGGTATGTTCATAAGGAATGCCATGTCTTAAAAAATTTCCATGATTCTTTTGGAGATAAAGGAAGAGTTTTAAGCAATCATGCAAATCATTTTGATAGGTCAGGAAAGGCGTTCTTTCCAACAGTGCTGTACCACAAATGTCAGAGGTGGAAAATAAAAAGAAAGCTAAAAAAACAGATAGAAAGTATGAAAAGGGAACATGAAGATGATAAATATATTCCTTGTTTCTAATCATATCTCAGACACAGGTTCTAACTGCTAAATTATTGAAAAAAAGAGTAATTGAGGTTGGAAGGGACCTATGGAGGTCATCTGGTCCAACCCCCTACCCAAAGCAGGGCCAAAGTAAAAGTTAGTTGGAGGTAGTTATGTCCTTTTCCAGTTGAGTTTACAATCTCTCCCAAGTGAGAGATTCCAGAAAAATCTCTGGGCAAATGGTTTGACCAACACTAAGAAATTTTTTTTCTTAAATCTAATTGAAGGGTTCTTTGCTGAAATATGTGCCTGCTGCCTCTCAGGCTTTCAGGGTGTATCTCCAATATATGTCTCTTTCCACTTTCTTTATAACTACTCATTAAGTAGTAGAAGAAAGCAAAAAGACCCTCCCCTCTCCCATCCCTTTTCCACATTTACCAAACCACACTCTCTCAGCCTTTTCTCCAAAGTCATTTGCTTCAAAATCTTTAAGAGGATTGGGAAATGCCACAGGCAGTGTATGCAGATTGCATATCAGTGTCTTAATTGGGTGAGGTAAACTAGACAGATTTCTTACATTTTTTTCCCCAGCTTTCAACAGTTTTTTATGCTTCTTTGCTACTCACATTACTTCTTCAGCATACTTTCAGAAAAATATTATTTCAGGAAAGAGGGTGACTGAAGAAAGCACATTCTAACAAAGAAAAAGGGGAGGCAAGATGCTACAGCAGAACCTCTGCAGAGATTTGCTGGAGGTTAACACTAATTCTAATCCAAATACTCTGGCTGCCCCAGAGTCAAGTTCATATATCATCAGCTTTTGAATTGTTACTTAACACATATCTTTAACCAAGTGTCTCCAAGCAGAAAGAAGCAAAGAATATTTTCAGGGAAGGTTTTCCAAATAGTAATTTAGTTCTTACCAGTCTTGTTTTTAAAAACTGCTTCTCCAAAGGGCCAGAAGCAAGGTGAGGGGACAAAACAAACAGCCTAATTAGCAAGCTGAATGCAACGCTTATCTGGCATTGTATGCCATCTGAAATGAGCGTACACT
Organism: Balaeniceps rex; assembly: GCA_013401315.1. Taxonomy (NCBI): domain Eukaryota; kingdom Metazoa; phylum Chordata; class Aves; order Pelecaniformes; family Balaenicipitidae; genus Balaeniceps; species Balaeniceps rex. The sequence continues at coordinate 20,932 of VYZW01017180.1, forward strand.
ACTTGCTGGATGACAGATTCACTTCAAGGCCTCTTATGCTGTTTAATGTGAAACACATGTATTGTTCTGGGAAGAGGGGATGGATCCAGACCACCCCCCCACATAGAAACCACATCGCCACAGACCAGCAGTTTTCACCATTTGGAGTAAATAGCCCTCGAAGAATGCTCTTTAAAGGATAGCAGCCTAAGATTATGAAAGGAATGGGGAAAACCATGAAATGATTGAACCTGGAAATGTGAAGCCTGTAAAGTGAAATCTGGCCCAAGATAGCACTATTATACAAACCCCTTGGGAGGGCAAGTCAGTACATGTAGGAGTGTGATCACGTATCAAGTTACGGGGTGGGAATTAAGTTATGGAGAGGAGGGTGCAAAGCTGTACAGAGATTCACTGTTCTGCTGCTGACTAAATGGGTTTCACTAATTTTTGTCAGAAATGTAAGTAAGTCTTTTACAGTAAAAATAACCTCAGGACAGATACAGATGGTTCAAAAGGGAATTTTGAAGCCTGCAAAGTGCACACTGCTTTATTTCAATATAGTAACAAGACAGCGGCATGGCTAAGATTTCATCCAGTTGCCCCGAGTCCACAGAGTGAAAGGTTAGGTACCCCCTGGCATGGGGATCACATGTGGGGACATCCTTCAGTGTAAGTCCCAAGTCTGAACTTTCACTCCCTACACAGCACTGCAAAGTCTTTATTTTCCTGCCACTATACTCACCACTTAATATTAGAATAGGCTGAAAAATTCACATCCTAAAGGGTCAAAGGAAAGCCTCAGGTCTAGAGTTTTGGAGATATATGGTGGCCTTGATATTTAGCAGGTATTTATGTTGAAGCTTGGTAATTACATAACCACATGCACGTGTATACCCAGTGACAAAAGCCACCTGTCAAGGTCATCTGAAACCCAGGACAGGGCATGAAATCTACCTCTTATGAACGACAGTGGATTTAGAGCAAAAACTGTCACCTTTGAAGAAAGCATACGGAATAGACTGGAATTATTCAGGCAGAGGAGGAGTATGCAAAAATACTAGAGCTACAGCAGTCCTCAGGTACACACCTTGGGGAAGTCATATGGTGCTTGGTAACATTAATTGGCTTATGCTGTAAATTATTCCCAGCATTAAAACTTTTAGGTTTTACTACTACTCATTAGTTGCATTTATTTTTGTATTCTGGGGAGGCCCACAATGTGGTTATTATCTTGACTGTGACGCGTAGAGTTTCAGCGCAAGGTGTGAGTGCAACAGCAGCTTCCACTCTGTTTCATGGCCAGTAAGATGTTAAGGACACACCACAGATCAGTTTGCCCCACAGCAATAGAAATGCAGATTTGAGTGATATGATCAGGTTCTAGATGCCTCTTCTTCAGTTCCATCTGGTGTGAACCACCCAATTATGGTAGAGAATATTTTGACATTTGGCTCTTCCCTCGTCAAAATACTGCAAGTGGTGTCTCCTTATTTCCTTTCCTGTGCTGAAGCCCAGCCTTGAGGCTCAGGTTCAGCTGATGCGGGCATTCTGTTTCTAGTGACTACTTGTGCTTTTACCTGCATATAAAATGTGTGGGTAAGAAAGCTATGAAACCATGTAGGTACACAAGAACATTATTCCAGATGTTGATATTTAGAGAACTCGAATTTCCAATCAATTACAATACCAAATTTGTAAAATAAAAGAGTGTAGTTTTTTCTTTTTAAAAAAGCAGCACTCATTTATTTTTTAATCCCTGATTTCTGTTCATTAAAAACAACTCAGTATTAGTCCTTCTTATGTTCACTAGTTTTGTAATATTCAACAAATCTGAAAGCAGCACATGCAATATATCATGTTCATATGCAGAACCAGACAAGCTTTGTAGTTTCAAGCTGTATATTGAATCTTTCCTACAGCTGAGCCATTATTTATTCTTCCTTATCAAATGTTAACTTCTGCTGACTGTCTTCTGCTTGGAGCAAAGCTGTGTACCTAGTGAGTGGTAGACTCACAACATTTTCTTTTTTTTGCTACCTGCATATTCATGCAGATGCTGCTTTTGTTCCAAGTATTATTCAAGCGTTGAAGGAGAGTTCCTGGGAGCTGCAACCTCCTCCCTCGTTTGCTTCTCTACATGACATTTTCCTGGTGCCACTTAGACAGGTTTGTTCCAGCTGTAACAATGCATGCAGCTCCCAGTCTAAAGACTGAAACAGAAATTCCAACAATTATGAAATAACCCTTCAGAGTAGCTTAATATTATTAATATCTAATACCTACAGTCCACTAGGACTTAATCAGATGGTAGGAAAAAAAAAAAGAAAGGTTTCTCATAAATGTATAAGAGAAAAGCATTGTAAAATATAACATAGATTGTTTACGAGATGAGAGTAACTAAATTAAATTACTGAAAAAATGAATGACATTTCAAAATAGAAGAAAATAGAAATAACTTGCTCAGAGGAAAAAAAGTACTTAAAGTGGAACATGTGGAGGTTACTTGATCCTTCTAGGCCATTAGGAAGGTTAGCTAACATGTCGCTTACTGTATCACTAAGCAGCATTTTTAAAAATCATGAAGAAAACTGATGATGATCTGAGGGATTTTAGAAAAGTAAATGCAGCACCAAAATTCAAACCCAGAATTTGATTACTTAGTGTACTTCATATATGGCTCAAAAGCAAAGGATTAAATGTGCATAGACACATTGCACATCCACACTTGTTTTGTATTAAAAAAAGCCATAAACAAGTTGTGAATATTTTCAGAAAGTATTTTACAGTAAAGCACCGTTTTATTGTTATATGAAATATTAACTAATTAAACAAAACACTGCAGTTATAAAGTACTTGAAATAGTCAAGCTTTATGACAATATAGCTTGTTTGTTCTATCAATTCATATTGCCTTAAACAAGAAAGGATACATCTTCCTAAAGAGTACATACTGAAAAGATAATAAAAGATGACCTATTGAGCTGTGGAGAGATATTACAGTGATAAATACTTATTGTAATTTTAACAATTGGATTATTGTTCCAAAAAAAGGGCATTATAAATCTTCAAAAACATTTATAAATTATTTTAAATTGAGAGTTTGTATTGGGTTTGTGTGGCAAGGCTTTGGTAGTGGGGGGGGCAGCTACAGGGGTGGCTTCTGTGAGAAGATGCTAGAAGCTTCCCCTATGTCCAATAGAGCCAATGCCAGCTGGCTCCAAGATGGACCCGCCGCTGGCCAAGGCCGAGCGCATCAGCGACAGTGGTTGCACCTCTGTGATAACGTATTTAAGGAGGAAAAAACCAGAACCTGCACAACTGCAGCCGGAGAAGGGAGTGAGAATATGCAAGAGGAACGACTCTGCAGACACCAAGGTCAGTGAAGAAGGAGGGGGAGGAGGTCCTCCAGGCATCGGAGCAGAGATTCCCCTGCAGCCCGTGGTGAATACCATGGTGAGGCAGGCTGTCCCCCTGCAGCCCGTGGAGGTTAACAGTGGAGCAGATATCCACCTGCAGCCCATGGAGGACCCCACGTTAGAACAGGTGGATGTGCCTGAAGGAGGTTGTGACCCCATGGAGACCCTGCACTGGAGCAGGCTCCTGGCAGGACCTGTGGACCCATGGAGAGAGGAGCCCATGTTGGAGCAGATTTGCTAGCAGGACTTGTGACCCCGTGGGGGACACACGCTGGAGCAGTCTGCTCCTGAAGGACTGCACCCTGTGGAAGGGACCCACGCTGCAGCAGTTCATGAAGAACTGTAGCCAGTGGGAAAGACCCATGCTGGAGAAGTTCATGGAGAACTGTCTCCCGTGGGAGGGACCCCAGGCTGGAGCAGGGGAAGAGTGTGAGGAGTCCTCCCCTGAGGAGAAAGGAGCAGCAGAGACAACGCATGATGAACTGACTGCAACCCCCATTCCCTGTCCCCCTGCGCTGATGATGGGGAGGAGGTAGAGAATTTGGCAGTAAAGTTAAGCCCGGTAAGAAGGGAGAGGTGGGGGTAATGTGTTTTAAGATTCAGTTTCTATTTTCTCATTATCCTACTCTGATTGGTAATAAATTAAACTAATTTCCCCAAGTCGAGCCTGTTTTGCCCATAATGGTAATCGGTGAGTGATCTCTCCCTGCCCTTATCTTGACCCATGAGCCTTTCGTTATATTTTCTCTCCCTTGTCCAGCTGAGGATGGGAGTGATAGAGCAGCTTTGGTGGGGACCTGGCGTCCAGCCAGGGCAAACCCACCACAGAGTTAGAAATACAAAAGGACAAGGATGGAACAGAAAAGGTTTGGGGAGATTAGAAATACAGACAGATATTATGTGTTGATAAGTCTTGAAGAATGTTATTGCATTATGGAACAAAACTTCAACAAAATTTTCAATGAAAGGTGAAGTGAAAAGTGAAGAAAACATATGAAAGTAATTCTATGATAATACAAGGGAGAATGAAGTGCAGGTTGTCATTCAGGGCACATTTTACTGCAAACTCATTTGGAGACATTTAATCTGAGGTTCATGTGGGGAATCACTGTATAAGATCAGCTCAGTAAACGCATAGATTATTGTTTTCTGTTCTGAACATAACAGACAAAAACCCCCAAACATACTATTTTTAGTCTTTAAGAGATAGATCAGAGGAGAAAATACCTGGAGACATTATTTGAATTTGAAAACTGAGAGCTGCATTTCGTATAGCTTGCCCGAGAATCAAATGTGTGGCAATAACAGAAGAGAGATGTTCAAGCTGGAAGAATCAGCAGTGGGCATCTTGATAAATTTAAGGCAGCAAAGTGTACCTTTAGCGCTGAGGAAAATATCCTGACAGTTAGGCATTGGGTTGAGACACAGCCTTCTTAAAAAGGCTTGGAAGCAGAACAGCTTAGGATATTGAACATTTTACACTAAACCTTATAATGTTGTGACTAATCTCGGTCAAATCTGGGTGGGAACAGGGTGAATCAAGGATAATCTTTGTCTCTTCTTGTCTGTGAGAGTATGAAACTTGGAGCATTGAACTGAACCTACTATTTTGCCAGCTCAATTTTTATACAAGTATTTCCTAAGCAGTGTTTTGTTGTGCCTCCTGATAGCTCTTTAGCATTTGGTGGTATTCAACTTGTGCTTCTCTTCTTTCATTGAAGACAACATTAAAAATCCTGTATTCTACTTCCGTGTTTGCCTTTTTGGATGAGACTCTGTACTGCACTTCTTAGGGCTGCTTCATAAAAGTAATTGTCCAGACCTTTTTCTGTCCTTCACGGGGAATGACGATGAAGCGATTTCAAGCTTTTTACTGCCTTCCTGTTTCTGAGCAAAATGTTGCAATTTCCGATATAAACAGACTCAACATCCTCACTGATTTGGATCACTGATGTTTCTGTGATAGGCAAAAGTATGTATTTGACAAGTTAAATGTAAAATTTAGCAAATATAGTTCAGAAAATACATATGCTACTGAATTGTCAGCTCCTATGGACAATATTTCTGTGGCGATGCCTTATCAACCTCTCAGAGCGACTGTTTAAAAAAGATTTGGTCTCATAACTGGCACCATCATAATTCTTAGAATAACTTATTCTGGGGCTCACATAACAAATAGACACAATCAAAGGCATGCATCTCTGCAATAAGACACACTGTACAAACCAAGCCAAAAGCAAGAAATAATCGGTACACTTTCTGATGTCTTATTGTAAACTTAAAAGACGCTGCAAAACACCTGTGAGATGAAGCTGGGTATCCACTGGGTACCAGAAAGATCATGCCCCAAACAACTGCACTTGAAGCAGTAGACTGGAGCTACTCATCTATAGCCAAGAAGTGTGAAACAAATGTGGGAAATGTCCATAGTAAGCTCTCTCCAATTTCAAGAAAGACCGAATTTCACCTCTAGCTTATTCCCAGCTCTGGCAAGAACTTCTTGTTCAAATTAAAGTAATTACATCTCTGAGTTCCTACTTCTATATTATTATTCTAAATAATAATTTTCCACCTTTCTGAATTTGCTTTTGATTTACAAATGGCAAGTGCCAATTGTTTATTGTAGTCTAAATAGTTTTGGTGTGGTCAAACAATGTATTCATTACAACTCTGACATTTTTAGTACTGTTATCTTTATTAAAAAGAACCTACTATTACATGCATATTTTTAAAATGTAAACTTATATTTTAAATATAGAATTTAGAGAATAGGAATAAAATAGGATATATATGTAATTGTAAACGTTCAATATTAACAGAACATAATATGTTCACATGCCTTGATTTCTCTAAAAATGATTTATGTGTAGTACCCAGAAACTTCACAAAAACTTATTAGAAGGCTTCAAAGTGTGATTTCAATCATATTTTAAGTGATTTTTTTACTTGAATGATGACCAATAAAAATGCAACTCCTTGTTCTTACCATCTTTCTACAGAAAATATACACTTTCATAATAGAAATCATGTGTGTATCTTCCATTTGCCATAAATATTTGTGTCTCTTGGTTTTTATGGTTTGAAAACAGAAGCGAGTTTAAAAATTAATCCTCTCTGTGTGCTCATTTAGCAATGATGAATGAGTTCCAATGTACAGAGAAGTTTGTTATAACATGTTTTGTGATAAAGATGGATTAAAATTATGGTATGAGCAACCGTGATTTTATTTACTTCCAAAAGCTTTTGGATTTGAGCTTTTGTCTATTCTGTATCAGATAACAATCCTCACAGCTAATCAGTTTACCCATCTTATGTAGTTTGACAGAACTTCTGAAGCAGAAAATGGATATAATATTTTATACTTCAGGTGGGAATTCAGTCATATAAAGGCATAACTTTTGTTATACCTTGTTAGTGAAAGACTACAAAAAAAGAACTATGGTGCTACCACTCAGCCCCAGTGTAAACGATAGCGCTTTCACACTTCCCAAGTGCTCTGTACTGTAAGAGATACGTTAACCGTGAGAGTACTCCTGTAAGAGAAAAAGCAGCACTGCCAGTAGGGACAACTATTATCCCCATTACTGAGTCCTATGGCCAATTAAACAAACGAACAATATTTCTATGGAATCATGGAACAGATCTTCTGTATGCATTTAATTTTAATCTGAGTGCCAGCATCACAGCTGTCATTGCGTTTCCTTCAAAGCCCTCCTGGCATTCACAAACCTAAGATATTTTAATTCAAAAATAGCATGCTTTAGTAGACAAAAGGAAAAAAACCCTAATGGGTCTTCCCTTTTTAGGATATCTCAAGTGCATTTTTTAAACCTCAAAATCTGACTAGCTTTATAATTTTTCATGTCTTTGGACTGGAAGGACTAAAGAGAGTTTATAACATAACATTATAGAGTCATCTGCATAGTTAGGGTAACTATTAGGCTAAAACAGTGAAATATTTTCATAATTAAAACCAATACTTTATTAAAGATAATGGCATTCATCTGTAGTGTAATATTTGCTCAATTCTTAATGCTTAATTTTAAGCATGGATAGCTCTCTGTAAATCAGCTGTGGATTCAGCACTTACAGAATTGCTCTTCAGATGACTTTATCTCATGTCACTATGAAGAAAGTTTCAGTATTTTGCCTAATCTGCTCAAGACTGTTAAAGTAAGGGTTACTGAAAAAAGCCCATGTCATATCTGATTCTTTGGGGGAGGTCAGGGTCCTACAGGTTGCTAAGAAAACACCACTCAATGGAAGAGATTACATGGGTAAGAGCATCCATCCCAGTGTAGGTCTACATTTTGTACTTTCAGTGTCCCCTAACAGTGAAGACAAATGAAAGTAAACAAACAAGGATCCAGCACTCACTTCCTTGAGTCTGCGTAGCCATGACTCTAGAGACGATAAGTGCTGGGGCTTGCTTCTGCATTGAAGCTGTTATGGAGTTGTGACCTGCACCTTTGAGAGTCAATATGCAGAACTTGCACCCAAAGTGACCAGAGACGAGGAAAAGTCACTTCATGGGCAACTCCCTGGGCCAGCAGGCTATGGTACAAACGGCCTTGACAGCTTCCTGCATTATATCAGCTCGTCCCTATTTGCCCTGTGAGCCTCTGTGTCAACCCTGAGACACAGTGCCACTCCGGTTGTCCTCTCTGAGAAACATCCGATGTCAGAGGTCCCCAGCGAGGCTTGCAAATAACTTCATGAGTCCATTTCTCACTGTTTTCCTCAGCTAGTGGAATGGGAGCACTTCTCTTCTGTAAATATTGAGCTTTTAGGGTCCTTTATGTGACCCTGTCCTCTTTTCCCAGTGCTTGTGACATCCATGTAAGAAGACTTCCTGACTTTTGCAATCTCTGGACAGTGAAGTTATCTGTCAGGAGTCATTGACTAAGCAAAGCTTCACAAAGAGTAACTCGAGCCCGGTGAGGCTATCTCAGTAGTTAATCGCTCTTAGTTACCCTTAATTGCCCTGCATTGCTCATGGAAGAAGCCACAGAGGCAGACAAGGCTGTGGTAGCTTTTGTGACTCTGTCAGAAGAGGATGCTGTGAGCTGTGCTGGGGGTAGGACAGGGACCCCCAGGGGAAGACAAGGGGTACAGTGGGCAGCAGAAAAATTATCCAGGTAGAAAGGAGAAATTGGGAAAGGTCTCTCATTTCAATTTTACATGCTTTTAAAGATATTTGCCTCTTCTATAATCCCAGCCTGAAGGACAGTGATGTAGAGCAATAAGGTGTTGGTACTTTCTGAATACATCAGCTAGTAAAAGTGCTAGTTTACACAAATTCACACATATTTCTGAGACTTCAATGCAATAAACACTTATAACACAGAGAGCCTTATGTGGTATGCAAACGAGGCCTCTTTAATATGCATTGGATACTCCGGGCAACATTTGCCAAAACAGAAAGCAATAATGGCTATGTATTACTTATGATCACTACTGGTGGATGACATTCTCTCTTTTTATGTAAGTGTGTCATACAGTCATTATTCTGGCAAAATTCCCCTTTGGAAACAACAAGTCTCTTACATAAAGAGGGGGAAAGTGCACTTCCTATAGAGGTAATTGCTTTATATAACTTGTTACTAATTAAATATTTACTTTGTTCTCTGAAAGCCCGCTTCATTGTAACTTTGAAAAATAAAAGCCACAACCAGTTATTCTGGTTGAAGAATTTTGTTTCCTGGTAAATAAAATTAAATTGTGCCAATAAAGTTGACACTGCAATTTGCTAGTGAATAAGAACTATGTAGTCAACTATAACAGAACAAATAAATATTGCTTTTATGCTCTGGAAAAGGATATTTTTTATCAGAAGCTAATCGTGGAGGAAGCAACACTAAATTAGTTGATGAAATACGTGGATAATATACAACCAAAAGTCTGTACCGGGCTGTTTTAGCCTGCTGAGATTTATTTATTTATCTGTTTATGTTTATTATGTGGAAGTTTGTGCTGCTACAGAGCTGAAGTGTCCCTAACAATCTACCAGAGTTACAAGTGAGAGAAATCAAACTCAGAGCAAAAGTAAGAAATCACTACCTTCTTTTCAGGTTTTTAGGAAGGTTACACTACAACTGTATTAAAAATTCATGTGGCCAGGACACATGGGTTGGCACTGAGCCCAACAGGTAGGAGACAGCCCATATCTCTCCTATGAAATGTCTTTTTCCTCCAGAACAGGGCAGCTGCCTCCAGCCGCTGTCCTTGGCCCAGGCTGACAGCCAGACTGCTCCAGGGACAGACAGGGGGACTGCTTGTTAGCCTGGGTCCACACCAGGCCAGGGACATCCCCACAGTTTGGCAAACACAGACTATTGATTCTCACTGCCCAAGCAATATTCTCTGGCAATGCTAGTGTAGGTATACCCAGAATTACTGGACAAATTAGTCCTAAAACACCCATTTTCAAAGCACCTAAGACTGAAAAATAGAAGCAAATCATTAAATGCTTCGCCATTTTAATGCATCTTAAGTTTTATAAACACTGATATTTTTCAAAGTCACTTCTCCTTGCAGCTTCCTCACAAATTTGAGATTTTCTTTGCCCCTTAGTAACCAGAACCCCCTGCATCAACCACATTTACCAACAGAACATAAATGTTCTCCTTTTGTTTTCCTTTTCCCATTATGAATGGCCCCTCAAAAGTCTAGGAGAAAAGAGTCAATGCAGGCAAAGGTATGTAAAGCAGTAAGGAGACAGCATTCATGAAAATGAAAGGTGATAGCCTTCATACATCAGGTATCCAAAAACTAGCCTAACAAAGTTTTGGTGGGATACACTTGTACAAAGAGCTAAGGAGCTACTGTTTTCCTGCAGTAGAAGCTTACATGCAGGGACAAAGGCTTTGTGCTGGTGCAAGTGCAAAATCCTCAGCCCCAGACCCCGAGTGGAGTTTGTGAGGATTTGGTCTGCTGCTGGTAATTTTAACCAGAAACATACCAGCAGCCTGCATAGAGCTGTGAGACCTTATTGATATTCCCATCCTTTTTTGATGGATATCTTTAGATATCTTCAAAACTTGAAAACTTTTGGCCCAAATGCATTTAAGACCCGTTCATATGGATATTGTCCCAGTATATTCCCTCCTTTCCTCCTGCCTCAAAAGGCAAGAGATAAATAACATGGTATTTATTCATATAGGCCTGAGACTGTTCCCTGTCTATTGCTAAAATTTTTTGTCTTTTCTTGCATGTTCTGTGACAAATGTAAATCGTTAATGGGATATGGAACTTCTCATCCATGCTGGATCTCATTAAAAAGCTTTGTCAGTCAAGTGGTAGTTATAACTATGCTTTACCTTGCAAATTACAAGAGAATTGTTTCCCCTTTGTGTTATTTTCCCCAACTGAGAGTGCAGGAGGCGAGTGAGTGGGTACAGAGGTGGCACAACACAAGAGGAAACCAGCAGGGTATTATCTGACAGAGAGCTGAGGGCCTGGAATTAATTTCCCTTCTTGATCTGGACCAGCCCAAATCTGTTGATCACAGTGCACAAGTTTTCCTCGGACATTTTAAAAAAACTGGGGATTGTTTGGGCCTTAGGAGAGGAAAGATGAGCTTAGCACTAATTTTATGGCTGTTTGCTTTGCATTTATGCCTGGTATTCACAGAATTTAAGGCCAGAGAAAGCCATCAAATTCATCTTTTGGGCCTTTTGCCCTATGCACACTACTGGACCAATAATTCTTGCTTCAAACCTGTAACTACATAGAAGAAAGGACACAGCCTGACTGCCATGGTAAGTGCACTGCTTTGCTATTTCCAAAGCAGAGTCCTAGTGCTTGATGTCTTAGTCCAGGTGAATGAAGTGCCAAATCTCTTGCCGTTTTTGCTTTATATTACCATATCTTATGTCGTAATAATTTGCTGATGCAGCCACCAGTGACATCTCAGGTAAGAGTGAACATGACTCCTTTCCTTTCAAAAGCACCTGTTTTCAGACTGATAGGGCCTGGGAAAGCATGGGCTGGTTTTCCCTCACCTGCCCTGCGATGTTCAGGCAGCCTTTCCAAAATAGAGGCTCACACCATGCAGGCAGGTTTCTCACAGTAGGATGGAAACCAGCATCTGAAAGGCAGCATCTATAGGCTATCCTCATAAGTGCAGTAGTGTTTGCTGCAGCAAAGTGATCCCACACTGTGCAGAAGCCTGCTTTAGCCTCTGCTTCCAAATCGTTTTAAGCTGTTGCCACATGTCAAGCATATAACAGCTAACGAATTGTTATAAGCACCACATGCTAAATCCATTCAGCTCTGACAGCTAGGGCAATAAACACTACACCTTGGAAGGGAGATTGATGCTGCCTCCTGGTCTTTGCAGCCCTCATTATCCAAAATATGCTTATGGTAGAACTATTCTATATGCAATTGCCAGAAAAACATGTCCACAAACTCTTTTTTTAAAGCTTTACTTAATTTTTTTTATATTTCAGGGTTGTGAAGATAACGTGATGTTTAGACTCTTCAGTCAGGAATTTGCCATAGAAATTTGAATAGCCTCTTAAAGCTTCAGAAATAAATTTCTCCTTTATTGCTATGGCTAGGATGGTGTCCTGCAGAAATTAATGCTCATGTTTTCCAGTGAGTGTTAATCCCCAAAGAATATAAGGATGAGCAGGATAGCTCCTTCAAAACAAAAGGAAAACCTACATAAACCTCATACATCACCAAGTTCTCAATAGAAAATACATTTGAAGAATTTATAAAGCTTGATTTGATAGCAAGAACTCTTTGGAAGGCAGCCATTTCACAGGCAGAAAATATATCAGGTTTTTTGTAGGTATAGGGAAAACTTTCACATATACATTTTTTTCTTTTATGTTGTAAAACATAAGGTGATATAATATTTTATATGGTGTGACTATTTCTTTCCAAAACATAAAGATTATGACTTTGGTTAGCAGTGTTCTTTTAAACTCCAAATGTGTCCATTTACAATGCAGGACCTTATTCTATTGAAAGATCGTATCAGTCTCTGTTATTTTGGTAAAGCAACTTCTTTTCCTTCAGCAAAGACAGCTTTTACTTAAATCAGAGTGAGATACTGTGATTTTTCTGTAGGGGGAATGAGGGGTTTTGTGTACATTTGTTGAAGCTTATTCAAATCAGCATCACTTCGATTTAACTTTGCTTTTAGCTATATTCCCAAAAGGGGAAAGTTCAGACATAAAAGTACTTGAAATGGGATATGAAATCTTCTGTCTTGTTTTCAGTTTTCATACTCGGTGCTACAGACTTCACAAGTTACAGATTTTTTTTTTTTTCCCACTTTCGTGTATTAAGATACACGATGCCTGATAATCAGTACAAATAGCTATGCAGGCCAGATCTAGCCAGATCCATCTTAACTTTGAATTCCATATTCACTCAAATATCCAACATTTGATTTTTACGAGGTTAAAAATCAAGTGATTTTTTCGTAGCTGAATGAAGTTTGGCAGTTTCAGGATTTAAGGTCTTAAGGAAAAAAAATTATGACAGACTCAGATACGAGTGGAGGTTTGAACTCCAGGCTAAAGATACAAGGTCATTTCTAATATGCATATTGAGACCCAGATAGTCAGTATCTTAGGGATTGAAAGAGGTGACTTGAGCCGCCAGAGACATGAAACATGTTGTATTTTTTAGCCTTTGCCTATTTGGGTCTGACTGAAAATAAATCCGATTACATAAAATATATTGTTGAAGAACAAATGGAGCATTTAAGCTTCCTCCAAAGTTAATCCAAGATTTTTTCTTTGAACAGACACTTCTCAACATCCCTGTACTTCTACCACTAACATATTCCTGCCAATAAGCAAGACTACACAAGACCTTTCATCCTCAATAAAGAAAAATCAATACCTATTATTTCTCTAGATCACTTGAAGGTATTTGCAAAAGTTGCTGCTTCAGCCACATCTTTAGATCTCACATGAAATTTTCCATCAGTTCACCAGGTTCTTCTGTTAATCACTAAAATTGGATTTAAAATTTAAATTTCAGCCCAAATAAGACCAAAATATGCAGGAATAACTAGTACAAATGACAAGTTTTCTACAGAGCTAACTTTTCTTGTGAGCAGGACAGTTTCTGCAGAAAGAAAATTTGAATAAAAGTATGTTTGCATAATAATGCAGCGATATAAGAAATTTAATTCCAGACACCTGCACTAGATGTCTAGGGAGGTCAGTTTTTCTAGATATTTAATGCAGAGACAGGTTACTCTAGAGCAGCCTAGCATAGGGACTTTGACTCATCTTGCTCTTTAGTATATGGAAGGAAAGCTGTTTAAATCAATGAGATGCATCTAGTTGGAAGGCCAGACTCTTGTCACTGTAGGTGTGGGCAAACAGGCATTTTCATAGCCAGGCTGAGTGCTGGAGGACAGCAGGTGTCCCAAAAAGAGACGGCAGTAGGCTGTCTTGTCCACTTTACCCTGCAACACAAAGCTGCAGAGTATGAAAACCTCCTTGCCAAGCAATGGGCCAAAGAGTCTGGAAAGCAGCTACTGCAAGGGGAGATGAGGAGACGGAGATGAAAGGAAAAGAAGGAAAAAGGAGAACAGACACCTTGCTAGTAAGAGCTACTTTATTTTACCATTTTCATTGAGGCAGAATAATTCAGTTTTATTTCCACCACTGAGAGGCCTTCCACCAGCCCTTCTCCCACACATCCTGCTGATTCACTCAAGCCAAGATGATTTTTTCAGGGTAAATAGTAACCTGTCCACTAAAATCTATCCTTATGGTATGCTCACTTAATTAATTAATGTTATTGAAAATTACTTTAATGCATTCTTTAATCAAAGCCTCTTCCAACAGAATCTTTCGGCATATTTTGGTAGAATAAGTCTCAAATCGTCACTTCTCTCTTTTTATTCCCAGCAGTGGGAATTACCTCTCCTTTTGTATTTTGAAGTGGTTCCCAAGTAACATATTAGCAACCTCTCCATTAAAACTCCATTAAAATGAAAATGAACAAATAGTCCTTTTATGTGTTGAAGGGCATATTAGACAATTTAAACAATAAAAATCTGGGAGTCTTACCCTGATTTTATTCTCAGTAACCCTGTAAGAATGCAGATAAGTCAATGGAGCTGGTTTGGACTCACGGTTATGTAGCAAAACAGAATCTGGGTTCATGAAGATCAGGCTGATAACAATTAAAAATTACCCTTTCCAAGCATGGTCATTCCATGACTGAGGGTATCGTAGCCTGCAGGTAGTTCCCTTAATCCAGGTGAGGTGTTGACTTTCTTACATTTCAGCTTGTGTAAGGGGATTAGTCTCTGGCATCTTAAGAAAAAGGGAAGCCTGGATCCAAATCGCTCTGTTTCTGATTTGTTCTGCAAAGTCAATAGGAGCCTTGTATTCCCCCATCAGAAAGGTGCAGGGACACTTTACCACAGAGGTGACCTTTTAATGTTATTTTTCACTGCACTCTCAGTGAAGGTGATATTCCAGTTCTAGCACGGGCTATGCACTCACAGCATTACACAACATCTAAGTTTGAGGACTGGAAGGAGGCAAGGGTGGAAGGAGAAGAGATGCAAAACATGACCGAGGGCAAAATAAACAAGATATACATTTTTCCTCAATAAATAAGACTAAAAAACCTGTCTGTTGGGGTGATTTCTGGAAAAAAATGGGTGCCAAAGGACCCAATCTGTGTATTGCACTCAGGCAAGGGTGGGAAGAGCACAGAAGGATGGCAGAGGAAGGGGAAGAAGGAGCAGGACACCACTGTACTCTCACTACGGGTTCTTTGCCTCACAAGAGCTACAGACATAGTGAAGTATCTTTGTGCCTGAGCACATACACTACTATTTTTGTGANNATACACTACGATTGTTGTGAGGGTAGAAGTATACTGTCCCTGGTCCCTGTTTCATGACAGGAACCCTGAGTCTGGCACCTTGGTTACTCAGTCACCTCCTCATGCCAGCTGTTCCTGGCACCAACTCAGGACTCACTACCAGGATCTTTGAGGTGTCTTTAGTACGATATCATCACGACTCTTGCGATATCTGACATCTTCCTTTCAGCTACAAATCCTGGGTGCCTGCCAATTTTAACTTTCACCTAAGAGGAAAATTTCCCTGTAGTTGCAGAGAAAAGCTTAAAAATGTAACCTGAGTGAACCTTACAGGTTTCAAAACAAGGTGATAAAGACAATT
>VYZW01017181.1:1866-55686 GCA_013401315.1 Balaeniceps rex
AATGGCCCTGTGGATGCAATGGAGAAGCAAAGAATGCAAGATGACGAGATGCTTCAGGGGATCTTCGCAGGCCTTACGGTAGGCATTTGAATGTATGTAAGTACATTGCTGGGCTCTGCGTGGCCAAAGGAGTTTGGGAGAAGTTGATGTGTGTGGCGGTTCAGAGTGTCATTAGATACTTAGCTGCCAAGCTTGGTACCTGTTGGTGTATAAAACCAGGTCCTCTGCATAATCCATGAAGTCCCAAATTGCCCAGGATACGAGACCTCAAGGATGTATATATAACATGCAGCTTTTCAGTGTGTTTGGCTCAGCCACACCTACCTTCGTAGGTTATCTCTGGAAAGATATTCAGTCATCAGCAAACTTAACTTCTGCACTTGTCTGTGCCCTTTTGTTGCTGCCTGCAAGTGAGAAGGGCTTGTAGGGCAATGATGAGAACCAGAAAGGGCACTCTGAGCATGCTGCAGCTATGTATTCCTTTGTTTTCTTCTTGCATGAGTTGAAAACGGGTCTTTGCTTTGATCAGAATTCCAGGGAGGGGACAAAATAAACAATGTTGGACTTGTGTGGGGCTTTCTTTTTAAGTCTGTGTAAGTGCAGTGAACATTAATTGCTCATAAAAGTGTTTTGCCTCACAGTGGGAAACATTTTTTATTAATGTCTTCTGCTTTTGAATGGAGAGTAAAAAAAAAAAGGACTTAAAGGAGGACAGACATGTGGCATCATGGCATCACTGAGAGATCTGTAGGGTGCATGGCTGGTAACTATTGCCTCTCTCAGCTGAGAATGCTCATCTCATCACATGTACTAAGCAAAATGCAATGGAGCTTCTTTCTGGACTGTGCTTTTCTGGGGTGGAAGAGGAGAAACACCAGTGGATTGAGCATGGCCAGTCCTAGTCCAGGTACAGCCCTGGGAGAATTGGGGTGAGGGAGCTGAGACTGCAAGAGGTGTTTTATGGCTACCATCAAAGGGTCTCTGCTTGTGTCAGGGCCTGTTCAGTCTTGTGAAGGTCAAAAAAAAAAATTATTCAACCATTTCTTTATGAAACTAAAGAAAAGCAGCAGGCTGCTGGGCTGTGCAACGTATCTCAAATGAAAAAGTAAGCTAAAATCAGCTTCCAGAAGAAGGAAAGTAAAAGGCATATAGCCAAGGCATTGCAGAACCTACTTAGTTCCTACTTATATTGCGCTGAGCAATGGTAGCTCTTCTCTGACCTTGTACAGATCTATAATCTTCCAAGACAAATAAAGCATGGAAGGGTGCCGCAAGGTTGAGAGTTTGTGGTCAAAAGCTTTTCATAGGGTGTATTAGAACGTGAATTTATTAGCCTGTCAGGTATTTTGATACCTAGCTATATGGAGTATCTACTCTTGTGTACTGCCAATTGTCTTTTGTTTTGTAAATGTGAGGAAACCTGTGACAAATATCCATGAGGTCAGAGCATACATATAAGCAGGTTTGCAGCTTACCTCATCTAGTGTTAACTGATATACTTTTTATACTGAAATATGAAATAGATTCCTTCCAGCTAGAAGGTGCAGATAAAAATGGAAAACTTCTAATTCATCAGCTTTCAGCAAAGTTGAGTAATTACAGTGTAAACAGGTGAAATACCATATGTGACTTCACTTTTTGTTTATAATTCTAAAGAGTTTACGTACTTTCAAGAAAGATTTACATGAAGAACACAGATAAGTAAATAAATGGAGTGAGTATATGATTAACGCTTTTAAAATAGTAAATGCTTCCCATTTGTAACATTCTTGAAATAGATTGGCCATGTAGGCCTTGTTTTTCTTCCTGCTTTACAAGGCTGTCTGTGTTTTGTTTATTTACTGTACAAATTTATGTTCAATGCCTCCTTTTCTGTTTAATCCACAGGAGAATTTTGGTCACTGGCAAGATCATTAAACTGTATTAATATATGTTTAATTAAATCTTTATAACAAAATATATGATAAATTACTGTATGTGTAATTAAAAGGAACGAACAAGTTGAATAATGACAAATCAGGAGAATGAAATTACATGTGTGAGTGAGACCAAACGTAATATTAGGAAAAGGACCCGCACAGGCACACATTTCACTTTTTTCAAGATGCTGCAGGCCACAATTAACTCTGCAGCAGATCCATCCTATGATCAGGAATGTTTACTACTGCTTAATATTGCCTGCTTACTACTGTTCTTGTTTCTTGCTGCTTATCTTGTACTATATCCAGAGCAGTGGAAAAAAAGTTATTTCTGCCTGTCGGTGTTTCTGCAGGTTATAACCCTGACAGAGATGCAGTGGCTGTAAGGAGTTGGCAGCAAGGCAGCCTCAGTGGTAGGGCCTGGGAAAAGTTGCTTTCTGAGAAATAAGGAGTCTGTGGAAGAGAAGTAGTTGTTCTCAGGTCATTTGCTAGTGACCATGCCATAAAAATCTTCACGCTTTGTGCAAAGTGGTGATTTCAGCAGTGTAACTAAATCCTGGTTCTGCAGAGGACAAAAGCCCCCCCCACCTGTGTGTTAAGCAAGTGCTTCAGTGCTTTCCCGAGCGTGGGCCCACAGACGGGAATGTAGAATAGCCTGTCCAGTTTGAACAAGCAACAGGAGCTCATCTTGTGGCTGTGTCAAGCAAGGCAGTGGAAATTGGTCAACTCTGTGTTGACCAAATTGGAAGTGGTTAAATGCAGGTAAACGCAGGGGCTGAAGAACATTTTAAATACAGTAGATAAATCAAGGAAGAGGTCCTTTCTAGCAAAGTTCAGTAGCACCAATACAGTGGTCGCCATTTCAAGTTAGATGGGGCTTGTTCGGAATGGCTACATCTGGATAAAACTTATCATATGAAACTTGTGGGGGATATGTAAATATCTAAAATATGTAAATGCAAGCTTGGTTACACACTGGCTCACAGATAGATCAGTAATCCAGTGTTCTCACTGCAAAATGAAAAGTCCAAAACTGAGACATTTGCTTGGTACATTGTCTCTCAAACAAAAGACATCTGAGATTTTGAATACCAGTTTGATATCCTTGGTGAAGTCCTTCTAACTGTTTGAAATTATATTTTGTTTCAAAATGTTCAATTAAAAAGAGTAGCTCAGGAAGAAGCAGTTCAGTTTTGTAGCAATCGTATTTTAATAAACCCGAACGACAACAGTGGTCTTGATTCACTCAGACAAACAAGATTAGGAATTTCTTCAAACAGAAACTAAGTGCATGTTCGAAATGAGTGAATATTTACTTTACATATCTCTAATTAGGAGCATCCTGCACTAAGTGTAGGTCAACACAGGCTTAGTCACTTAGTTCCACTGTACCATTCTTAATTTTAACTTTTTTAAAATGCAAAAGAATAAAAAGAGGGTCATAACTGCTGCTGGCACTACAGTGGGATCTCTGTCCTGTCCTTGCCTCTGCCCAGAGGGAGGTTTGTGTCTGGGAAGTTCATGTTGTTTCTATATGCCTCAGTTTTCCTTGCTTATAAAGAAAATGATGATATTGAAATGAGTTGGTAGCAAGGGAGAGGGAAGCTCAGTATATAAGATGGCTATTATAATTGTACAATAGTCAGCTTTAGTACCAGTTCAACTGCTGCATCTGAATGACTTAATATTATGGAGATTGTCATGTTAGAGATTGTCATTTATATAGTGAAATTAGGTGGGTTTGATTCTATCACGCAATTGCAACAAGTCTGCGTGGGGGGAAAAAGAAAGTGTCTTAAGGTAGTGATGGGCATGATTCAGAGCTCTGAAACCCTGTTGAGGTGAGAATGCTTGTCTGGCACGAAAAGAGGCTTCTACTCCAGTCTTCCTGTGACTGCTCTTGCCCAAATCCTTCAGCATTCAGATGCAAAACCTTAGAACTAAGCCCTCTCAGATCTAGGTGGTGTTATTTCACCGCGCTCTCGTACATTCCCCCCAACTCCCACAAAGTTCATGGTGTTCAGATTGAGTCTTGGATCCATCTTACTATGGAGAGGTGCAAGCCATAAAGCCCAGATTAAGGGGCTTGAAATGTCTTTTAGAGCTGTGCTGTATTTGGCAATTTGTGTTCCTTTGGGGTTGACAGAATTTTTTTGGCAGTTAAGTTTTCACTCCCTGAGTTTTGCTCTGAGGTTCAGGTTCAAATAAATCTGAAATGTGGAGCAGAATTCAGTCCAAGTGAGTGAGTTTCCCATGGTTTCTGTCTGAAACAATAAATCCTTCCTCGGAGAGAGAAGGGCAAAACTCCACCTTGGTTCATCCAGAAGATTTGCAGATGCTTTTATGAACCTGGGTTTAATTTGGGGTTTGCAAGAAAGCCCTTTCCTATTTCTTCAACTCCTGTTTCAACTCCAGGGTATAACCCTGACTGTGTCAGAGTTTAACAGGAGTTTTTCCACTCCCACTTGCAGCAAAGGCAGGATTTCCCACCCTGAAGTTCTGCCTGTTTCTGTTTATTGCCCTTACAGGCCGAATACTGAGTTAGTAAGTATACTTAGTGAAACACCTATTGATTTCAAAGCTGAATTTCAAAACCTCAGGATTTCATGCTATTCCTCTTAACTCTATTAAAATTGGAAGCATATTAGCTATCAAATGTACTAATGACCCAGTAGATGACAAAATTCAATTGAGGAATTGTAGCTCACTGAGGGCATATACATTCCTGGATCTTTTTTCTGCGTTTTTAACGAAGACGCTTTGGCTGCCTTGAAAAATTCACATGCCCACTTCTGCGGCACTCATTGTACCTTCTGTACACACAGCACATAGTGTACTCCTGATTTAAAAAAAAAAAAGTATTGTTCTGCTCTCCAACCCACAGCCTGCTGTACCACGTAAACTGGAGAAAAAAAAGTCAGTCTAATCGATCCTTATTTAATAAACAGTGTTATCAATGCCTTTGAGACAGCTGTACAGTGTATGACATGGGGACATCAGGACATTTGCTGGCTTGTGTTAATTGGCATGGCAACGTTGCTTTTTGGCCTGGCACACCAGATCGAAAATTGAATTTACAAAATCAAACTGTAGTTATCTACATTCCTTGATGTCCTCCCAGGTGAGCTACTGGGCTTCATGCTAATAACTTCTAAAGCAAGCAAACTTTAGCTAATTATGTGCTAGTTTATTCTCCCTTGCTAAATTTTGGCAGGTTGCTTCTGTAAATTATGAAAAATAAATGTGAAATATGCAGATGTCTTTTGTTTGAAGCAGATGTTTGGTCCGCCTTGCCAGAATCTAATCAGCTGTTTCCCCGGAGTTTTTTTTTTTCTCCCCCCACCCCCAATATTGTCCAAGAGCTTTATGAAAACATGAAGGGTTGGGGGAATGTAGAACAATAGGACATTGCTTTATTTTCCATCTACCAGACTTCAAGGTAACTCGAGATGGATTTTTAGGCTGTTGTCTTCTCTGGCTAAAGCCACAGCAGATGCTGGCAGAGGGCCCATAAAGCACAATATTGTCTGAGGACAGGCAGAATGCAAATGCAGCCTTGCCTGTAGTGGGGGAGGTGGTGGCGAGTTGGGAGGGAGCCAGCGAAATCTGTCTTTGAAGTCCTGATGGTACCGTGTGGCCAAGACCCACAACTTGTGTGCTTCCCCCACGGGGAGCCTCACAGATGGGGGAGCTACAGATCTCCAGGAGCATAGTGCAGCTGTGTTAAAGGCAAGGCGGGCGGTGGCATCTGTTTCCATCCCTGTTGCCCCAAATCACCCCCCACCATGCCCTGTTGCCCACAGCATGGCATGGAAGGAGGTTGAATTAGCTGGTGTTGCACCCTGCGCTGCCTAGCTGGGCCAGGTGGAGCCTAGCAGGGGTGTTGCAGTACCCTGTTGCCATCTCATCCAGCACTACCCCACAGCACAGGGTCTGAATCTGCCCTTAGGGGTACTGACTGTTTGCTGTAGCCTCCTGGTTATAAGGGCTTCTGAAAATGAAGCCCTCTCCAGAAGAGTCTCATCCATGCTGTACCTCATACTTTGCTCCTGGCCTGCTGTGTAGCATGACTTCCAATCCACAGCTGTGCTGACGTAGCAGCTGTGCCTCCCTTGCTATGGCACTCTACCCTCCCAAGAAGCATTTCTGTCTTGACAGCAGCAGTTACTACAGTTAGAAACGAACATAAAGTGCAGAAAAGGGTCCAGATGAAGATCCCTTGAACCTCAAGGTTCATCCTCCCTGCCATTACAGCTCCAGCAGGCTCATGAGAAGTTCAGTAATAAGAATAGTAATTATTTTTTTAGTACAGTGCTCAGCACCTGCTTTGCTCTTTCTGATTAAGGCTTTTCACAGCACTTGATTGTGCGCGGGTTTAAACTTCCAGCAGTCCTACAGGGTAAGTATCATTATCCCCACTTTGCTTACAGGGAAACAGACACAGAGATAGGCTAAGCAATTTCCCCCTGCCCTGCCAAAAGGAGAAAAGATGAGTTTTGTGTTTAAAAGATTTTACTGGGGGTTGGCATCCTCGTTTTGTTAGTCCATGTCACAGCCTCCTACTGGAAGCATTTTTCCAGCTACCATCAGGGCTCCTCTTGTGGGTCAGTGCAGAGGCAGTTATTCCTGCTACACTCTGTTGGGATTTGGCTCTGTGTGTTCAGAGCACTTTGTTTTTAGGTGGATCTGCTGATCGCTTCCAGAACCTGTGCTCTTGTGTTAGGTGCTTGAAGCTGAATGGCAAACGACTGCCTGAATTGATAACAACTGAGCATCTCTAGACACCAAGAGGTACAGAGGACTGGGCAACTTCTGAGCGATAAGTACTTCAGTACTATGGCACTGCTTATTTTTTATCGTGGCTGAAGCACAAATCAAGAGCCTGTTGTGATAGGTGCTTTGGAAGCAATTAAAATGAATAGTCCTTGCCCCAGGGACACAGGTCTTGAGATTGTGGCAAGATGCTCTTTACTTGTAAATAGATTGCTGGAGGGAAGGATAATTCAGCAGTCTAAGACTGCTAGGGAATTTTTTACAGTAAAACTGAAGGGGGAGAAAGAACCATTGCCATTTTTTTTAGCTTCTTTACATTTAGGGTTGAAAGAATCCATTTTTGGTCCTTATGAAAGCATTTGTTTAATATGACGGTGTCATCAAGGAATATTATTTTTTTAAAAAAAAGAATCCTTGTAAGGCAGTATGAATATATAGCCCTTTGATTATTCAAAAAAAATTGTACAAATCAAAATAAATTTGCCTGAGCAATTTAAAATAATTAACCTTTGACAAACCTCCCTCTCTGGTAATGAAATAGTAACTATATGAATAAAAGATAAGTCGTGACATTCAATGAATTACAATATTCATCCCATAAATTACAGGATAAGATAGCAATATAATCTACATTTTTATAACTGTAAAATGTCCTGAACAGTAGCCCCCTGTACTCCTCAGGTTAATTTTTTTCTATTTCTTTGAGGTATGCAATGCCTTTTGTATGAAAAGCTTCCCAAGTGATGTTAAGTTTCCACAGTGTCCACAAAGGCTGTGACCCAGGCCTTCCTTCCTTGCTCTGGAAGGGAGTCTTTGCCTTAACGGGAAACCCATGCTACAAAGGGATTCTCCTGAACGGTAACAGTAAGTGCAAATTATGATCCTGGGAGTCTCCTGCTATATAACCAAGTACAATGCCAATAAACCAGGGGTGTAAACCACATGAGCATATGGACAAAATATGGTCTGAATGGCATGATTATGTTTCTCGGGCCATAATGAATTCATCCCAAGGTGCAACTGTACATCTGTTGTTATAGTGTTCGTGATAGCAAACACTACAGTTAAGGTTGCAGTTTAACTCAAATTATAGCCACCTGTTTCCGCTCGCTAACAACTTTCTTAAAAATGATTCCTTCTGGACTGATTCATTAGGACATCAGTCCTAAAATGGTCATTCACTTATATATTTATTTGGGGGAAAATCTGTTTGATTTATAGAGTAGGCAAGCTGAAAGATTCTGCCACCCCCCTCACTGCCACCCNAAGGGACTGATCCAACGTGCATTGATTTTTTTGGTGAATACTGTATTGGGCTTTCTGTGACTCACTTTGTGGCTGCTGGCATGGAGTAATACTGTGTAGAAACAGATCCAAATACTGCACATGAAGCTTTAGCTACTTACAAGTTAGGAGTCTTGTCAAGACTAGTTTTCTAATATCTGTTCTCATTGTGTAGTCGATAAGTGTTGCTTACATGACATCTCATCTTTCTTTAGCTGGGATAAATCCAAACCACTGTCTTTACAGACTGGAGAGGAAGGGTAGGATGCTTGAGTCTTGATAATTGATACCAAAGAGGATACATTTCTTTCCAGAAAGCTTGCCACCCGTCTCAGAGGGATGAGGTACCAAAGAGAATATCAGCTATTATCAAAACTTTAAAAATGGCAAAAGAGGAAAACCTAGTTTCAGGTCTACAAATATCATGCTCTCTTTCAATGACTGTCTTAAACAATTTTAATGCAAAAGTCAACTTTGCAAATGTAATTTCCAAGTTGAGGTATACAAATGTTAAAGGAGAGCCTGCCTACTGATCCTTAAACAGTGATGCATGTCAGTGATACCTATAACATTTTGAAGTGCCAATGAGTCTTAGGGTGATAGATTACCAATAAACAATGTTTCTGGAGCAAGTTCATTTCTTAGCAAGAGTCCATAGTGCATCTGTTATTGAATGCCCTCTGTCATGCTTTCACCTGAGGGGAGTAAACATATGACTGTGATTTCAGGTTTGGTTTTGATACGGCAATATAGAGAGTGTTGGGCTGTTTGGTGTGCCATTGTTTTGGGTTTCATTGCAAGCCCCCTTCTGACAGCTGTCCAAGCGCAGGAGGGAGATTACATGGTTCTTCTTGAAAAGCTAACTCGCCACGTCACGGTTAGCTCTCTCTCAGGGGCAAATGCAGATCCCAGCGTGGAGCCTGAAGAGCCAAGTTAGGCTCCAGGTTAATCCACAAGGGTTGGTAAGAAAGATTCTTCCCTTGAGACTTCAGGGCATTATTGCCCCACTTCTCTGGCTGCCTGTTGCATTCATTTCCAGAGCAGCAGTAGGCAAAGTACATTGGGGTGCAACAGAAAAGTCACGAAAGTGAGTTTCTCTGTCCCTTTGGCTTGTGCTGAGTGGTCCCACTCACTGAGGACAGGGAAGTTCTCCAGTGCGTGCAGAGTGCCTCTTTCTTTAAGTGATAGCATTGTTCAGCTTTTATAGACGTAGAATCCAAAATATAGCTTGCAAAGGATACTCATGCCCTTATCCTTTCTTAATAAGGGGGAAGCTGAGAAGGGGCTTGTCTGCAGCCTTGCACCAAGACAGTGTCAGACTCGGGAATGGAACTGAGATCCCAACCCTGTGCTAACCCCCGGGGCTCTCCTTCCTCTGTGTACTGGCTCTGCTGCCTTCGAAGCTCTCCCTGCCTGTGAAGGTGAGAGCATTAATGGGCTGTAGTGCGACAGCTCTGCAAAACCTCTGCCGCGTGCGCAAAAACCGTTCCATTCGGCAAAGTGACTCCACTGTCATGCATTCATTGTTACAAGCAGGGACAGCCGTTGTGGTAGAAATTATTGGAAACCATAACAAAAGACTGTTTTGTGGGGTTTTAAAAAAAAATTCTGTAAGTTGCTGCTTGAAATTAGGACTTGCACAGCCTTTTTGTTCATTTGCTATCCTGTCAGCATATTTTCTACCAAGCTCTGTTCTCTTGGGTGGGACAGAGGAAGATGCTGGCAAGATGGGCAGATGGATGGCAAGCTGCCACTCAGCCTGGAGCTTGCAGTCCACATCTACCTAGACCCAGAGGGCTAAGCATGGCACAATTTGGAGCCTAAAAGAGGAAGTGAACTTTCAGTGACTCATTTCTAATAACTCTTTTCCTTACCTTTGTTAAAAGGTGCCTTAGTTAAAGCTTGTATTATCACAGTTATAAAGATGCATCGATATAATTATGTAGTAATTGCAGTAAATTATCAAGATGAAATCATTAAGGCAGCTTTTTGTGCTATTGCTGCTTAAGTTAGAATTTTTTTTTTTTTTTATATTTGGGAGAGAAGAAAAGAAGAATTCTCTTGCAGCTTCAGTATTCCTAAAAATAAAGGAAGATTGTGCTCTTCTGCTGCTGCTTACTGACACTGTCAAGAATAATGTGAGTGAGATGGAACCAAAGCAGAGAAAAGTGTCGTCTTCCCTGAGCTCTAACTGGGTAGCATTATAGCTCATTTTATCAGGCTCTCAATCATGAAGTGGCTTTTTTTTCTTGAACTTGCAGGCAGAGGAAATGGCTTACTTCACAGAATAAGGGTATTTTTATGCTTACTATTTAGCCATTTGCAGGGAAAATGTTATTTACATAGATGAATTCATGGCGGGGGGGGGGCGGAACATCAAATCGACCATTCTCTTTTCTTTCCTTATGGCACTCTTGTGTGGTTATTCTTGTTTTCTATTAGTGATGTAACAGGAAAGAAGGGGGAATATTGCTTCAGTCTGTCCCTCTTAATAGGCCTTTTTTCATAGGTGCAGAGTCCAGGTAGTCTGCTGGTGGCAGTGATATATTTGATTTCCAAGATTTGGTGTATAGCAAAATATTAACAATGATGCAACTTCTGTGTTACTTCATTCTTGTTTATTCTTTTGTGCATATTTTATCTATGTTTTCAAGGCAAAACTTAATAGTGGCTCACTCAGGGGATTGGTAATTGGATATAGAGCCTTTCACCTCTAGGTCAGTGGTTCAGATTTGTTAAAGGTCAGTACTGCCTGGGAGTTGCTACCATGTGACAGCTGCTCGGTGGCCCTTTATGAAATGAGTTGGTGGTCCCAGCTCATTTCCTTGAGAGCAGGTGTCTTCAGCACAGATCAAACTTGAGGGCAGCAGTGCAAAACCCATTGTTGGTAGAAAAGAGGAATCGCACTTGAGTATAATGCTCATAGTTTGTATGAACTTAAGGGGAGGAAAAAGAAAAGGCAAGAGAGCAAATATACATGTCTAAATCCTCAGCTGGCATAGATTTGGCATAGGTCCATTAAGTATAGCTGCAGCGATTATCACCAGCTGAGGATCCCCAGACAAATGTAAATCTCCAAACAAAAAACGTTTCCAACATTAAAATACAGTTCACTGTGGATGTACTGTATTAGTAATCTAAAGCCTGTGGATGTTACAGTAATATTTTAATTAACTAAAGACCAAAATTATAAATCCAAGTACCTTAGAATTAAAATCACATTTAAAACAAATCCAGGCTTGCTGAAATTTGGAATAACATTAATTCTTCCATCTAGTGATGCCCCGAGATAACCACACAATTATGGTTAATGCATTTTACTGTTTGTTGTCCCAAAGGAGATGAAATTGGATTTCAAAGATACATTAGTCTCCAACTTTTAATGACTCTGTGCTTTTAACGGCTTTGCTTGTGCTTCTGCCTAAACTTCCAGGGCAACAAAGCCAAGCAAGCAATTCTGAACCATTGAGGTGTAGTGATGGTAGAAGTGAAGTCTTGAAGTCTTCCACCGAGGGAGCTCCTAACACTAGGGGAGCATAAATGTCTCGTAACACTTACCTAGGAAAAACTTTTTACAGTTGAAGAGTAGTTTAGCTATCTCTGATATCATTGACATCTTGTTTAAGAGGAGTCTCAGTCTTGTCTGACAGTATCCAAGAGGAAGATAAAAGAACAATTTGCTCTAGAAAAAGCAATTTCTGTTATGCTGAGGTTTTGCTGCAGTATTTCAAATCTGAGTTATTCTAGTACTAATTTCACCTGGGACGATAAAAAGGCACAGGGTGTCTAATTTTGTCATAAAAATGAGCTTGAAGTAAAATATTTATAAATTCTCAAAAGTCATTCTGTGCTTTAAAGAGCAAATGCTCTGTTTGGAGAGGGTGCATCAGGAAAGAAGTTGAACTTCTTTGAAATGCAGACTTCAGCCTTAATTACAGAGCAGTGACTAGCACTTCCATTGCTTTAGGCTTAAAAATGATAGAGACGGACGAGTAGCCTCTTCTCAGTAATTGCTTTTCTTCATAATGTATAACTTAGGCTCTTTTTCTTTAAACCCACTATTCCCATGTCTCGTATAATTTAAGGAGCAGACTATCTGACTGCATGTTACTATTCCTTACCTCAAAGCTGCCAGATGAGGGGACAAAAAGGCAAGCAAGAAAAAAGTAGAAGGGGTTGGAATTACAGAATGAGTGGTGAAATGGCATTTTAGGTGGTCCAGCCTGATGTGCTGGATGATCAAGTCTTATTTTCTGTGGTCCCTTGGTTGGTTGTTGATTATTGACTAGATCAAGGACTAGAAGACTTGCTAGGTATCTTTAAAAAAAGTCAATTATCAAAGTGTTCTAATCCTGGCCTGAGTGTCAAATTCCTTCATGAACTTGTACCGTGTGTCATTCATAACTTCGTAAATTTGTATGTTATTTGTTTCTCCAAGTCATTATCTACTGCCTAGGAATAATTAGTGACATGATGATGCAAATACAACATCCAAAGACATTTGCTTTCAAAAGGATCAATTTCAGTATTTACAAAACTGAAGGAGGTGAGATTCAGCTACAGATTATTCTAGCCATTAAAAAAGGAGGCAAACATTGCTTGTGCAAATACTTCAGCTACATCTAAACTGAAGAAACTAAGGCTCTGGAAGAAGGAAGGGTAAGAATTCCAGCTGCCTCCTTTCTCTCTAGCTGAAACTTAGAGGTACAAGGGCATAGCTAAGTGTACCTTACTCATTCACCGAGAAAAAGACACCATTTGAATGTACTCTCTGAATAGAAGGCACAATGATAATAGCAACGTCGCCCAACAGAATGGCTACTGCCAAATCGCTTTAGCCTTTCTGCATGATCATCAGGACCAACAATCTGTTAACCAGCCCATTCCCTAGTTTTTGTGTCAGCAGCGTGCTTTGAGATTACTGTTGCACTTAACAAGAAACAAAGTTCTTGAGAGATGGTTTGGGGGGGGGGCAGAATCGACAAAAGAAATCTCACAGTCCAGAAGAGCCAAATATTGGAAGGTGAAGGGAAGATTAAGAAGAAATTGCCTGTTACAGAACTTCATTAAAGTCATTTATTAGCTTTGTAATGCCTAACAGTCTGCTGGCTCCAGAATTTTTTCATACAGGGGGGCGGATAAGGGAGCGTTTCACTTTCATTTGCATTCTTGATCCCTGCTGCTCTGTTTATAGCGTTGATGCTATTCATACAGTCTTTGCAATATTAATTTTTAATTTATGATGCTCATTAGGAGACACTTAAAACAGAACAATTATCATTTATCTTGATATATTATTTACTAAGACTTGCTGTCATGGTTAGGGACTTGTGATTAGTGGGAGGGGAATAGAAAACAGCTCCGAAAGGTGCTTGGCTGAAGGGACTGGGGCTTAGGAAACGGTTGTCGCCACCGAAGGCCTGAAGTTCTGATGTCTAAGCAAAAGACTTGCAGCACCTAATCAAAACTCGGGAGGAACCTTCGAAGATGAGCCTGGGACAGTGCTTAATGAACCTGCAGGATAATATTAATGAAACTCACTCGTAAACCACCATCTCATCAATTATTCATCCCGCTATCGTCCTGGTACTTTACTGTCTTCCCTTTTCTTCTCAACGTGATTACCTTTTTTTATTCCCTCTACCCTCATTTTCCTTTTGTGGATTTGCTGACATGTACCCCTGGTAGCACTTCCTCCCCAGGAAATTGTGTTTCTCAAGGCAACCGCACAGTGCCCAAAGGAACAAGAAGGGTAAATTGTCCTCTTTGAGGCATTTGGGTAAATGTGCTGGATTTATTAAGACTTACTAAACCAGATCACTGATATGACAGCCCTAGATAACCTGATTTGTTAAAGGCTACCGTATTGGAAACTCAGGATCATCTATGCATTTCTTAATTTGTAGTGCTTAGTAAGTTATTGTGACACATTATCTATATAGAAGTCTATATGGCAAAACAGAGCTTCAAATAGTAGTGACCTACTAGGAATACATAGGAGTGCTCTTCCCTTCTCACTCCCCCCCCCCAAATTTTCCCTCATACAAAACTTCTGAGAATCCCTGCGTTAGTCTCTGAGTTCCCGGGGTTGTTTATAATGTATGCTTGTGCAGGAGAGAAGGCAAATTGGATGTTTTGGAGCCTGATAATTGCAGCTCTGCATCTGAAACCGATTGTTGTATTTTTAGCTCTGTTTGTTTTATTTAGTTATTTTTAGATTTCCTGAAAGGGGTATTATTTCTGTTTGTTTTCTGTTTGACATCAAAGCAGGAACAACAAATTACTGATTTTGTAACCTATTCCCTGGACACTTGGCTTTCAATTTTTTGAACCATTGCACAGCAGCAGTGGAACTGTATGCACAAGACCTCAAGGACTGATACCATCAAACACCTTTGAGTTGCACGCACCATTCCCTGCCTCTGTTCTGTTGAAAACCTTGACGCTGCGACTAATCTCAAAGGCAACCACTGTATTGATAAACTATATTTTCTAGGGGAAAGGATAGGGAAGGAGTTATAAATTCTGTGGTTCAGTAATTCTGGCCCTTTTTTTTTTTTTTCTTCCACCTTCTGGATTTTGCAAGCTTGTATTTAGAATGTATTTATACCGAAATGGGAAAACAAAAAAATCCCCTGCCTGGCATTATGGGAAAGCTGATACAATAGTCTATGATGACTTTTTCAAAGTAGTGTAATGAAGACAATGCACAGTGCTATAGCTAGTATTTATGCTATGTAGCACTTTTCATCTCCAAGCCAGTTTAAAAACCTTAACAGATTGATCTCTGCAGCACCCCCTGTGAGTGAGGTATGTAGGCATTGTTAGCCTCTTTGTTATGTCGTATCAGAACTTCATTAGGCCCTGGGATGCAAATGCAAAAGGCATGGGAGGAAGTATTCAGCACACAAATCAATTGCTTACGTTATTTTGCACCCTGTTGTAAACTTAGATCCTCTTGTAAGGAAAACACTGCATAATGATGATTCCATCCCCCTCCCCAGCAAGACCAGCTCTGACTACTGCTGTAAATAATTGCTGGTGCTTGGAGTTAGTCATATGCTAAACCCAAGCAAATTTATCTGACAATATTTTTTCCTCATTAATTGACAAAATATTCCCAAAGAGTTCCCTAATTGTTATGCTATATGAACTCATTTAGGCAGGATTTTGAAAACCATTAGCATGATTTGGAGGTGTAAATCCTATGCTCTGATGTGACATGAGCACTTGGAACTGTCGCCTGACCCACATCTGAGTGAGGTGACACATCTACATGTCAAACTGCAACCCCACACAGGAACTAACTTGTCTCCTGGAAACCTTATAGCTGTGTTAGCGTGGCGTGCTCCTGGGCTTACTGTGACGGAGCAGGGGGATGAGTCGACGTGCAGTGTTACGCTCATACAGTGATAAATGGAGGATTCCTCATGGCTCTGTGCTGCTCTGTGTAAGCAGGCACCAGGACTCGGACAGCCCTTCTGAAAATGAGTGTTGGATTCAAATCATCAAGACACTCTAGACTTTTCTACCTATTCTAGCTGGTTATACAGGGTTTCATTCATCACCTCTAAAGAACGTTTTTGGATTAGTCTTACATCTTTCCAACCAAATCCTACCTTTGCTGCTCTGGTAATTTAATGTTGGAGTTGCAATTTACTGTAAACCTTCTTAGCAGGCAGGTAATCAACTTAACAGAGTTTATTGCACAAGCAGCTGTTCAGCAATCTAATATTATTATTTTTTTTTACCTGTTATTTGCAGCTGCAGAACAGGATAAATCCACATTAGTTCCAGTCTCCGCCTGACAAACAATCTCATCTCTGCCATGTTCTAATTTTCGATAACTTTCAAGATCTGGGTTCTGCAAACTATGAAACACATAAATTGAACAAAATAACTTTGAAAGAAGCATGCCTGCTTAGGTTCTCTGCTGTTTTACATGCCAAAGTCTTAGCATTTATATGGTATGTTAGTATGGTTTTTTTGTTTATGTTTTTTTTTTTTTTTTAAAGGGTTCACCTAGTTTTGTTGGTGGTTAACAGAATTGCTAATGTTTCTAACATGATAGGAAGAATCACTCCAGGTGTTCATAGCATTTCAAACAAGGCACAGCAACAAGGTGAGATGAATAGGTGTGTTCCTTTTAAAGATGGTGTGCGTTGTATGCTCTTGCAGTAGCAATATTGGGGCTTTTAAACCACAATCCTATTTCCCTAAAGCTTTCTTCGTGATAACGCTCTGCTTTCATTGAAGCTTGCAAGGGAGGAAATTTGGTAGTGTGTGTGTCGCAGAGTAGCGTGGCACAGCTCTTTTAATGCTGGCCCTTTATAATCTTTGTAAGGTCATGTAAGTTTCCTGATTTTTGCCTAGGGATAACTCTTCCCTTATTTTAACATGTTTCCTTTTGTCTGGTTTGGCCAGTAATTGACTTTGTCCTTTTTTCATTTATTTCTCTGCCTCCTGGTTGTAGCATCCTCTCCCTGGAGTCTCAGGTTAGAAGTTTTCCCTTTTGTGAAACCATGACAGGTGCCTAATTGAATGATGAATGTCCCTTTATTACTCTGTAATTGAACTGCCAGCTTTTTGATTGGTTTGTAGAGATGCTCCACTCCTCATCAAGCACTGCGGGGGGCTCCAGGGCTGGCAGGCTGGGCCTACCCTCCATCTGTCTAATCGCATCTCTCCCCTACTTGGGTTTTGGGTGGGGAGGGGGCTCGGGGAGAGGAAAGTCATAATAAATTATGCTAATTTGGCGTCGCTGTGACAATAAGAATATCGCATTGTTACGTGCGTGGCGGCGGCAAATGCAAGAAGACGTTTTGTCGTCGTGGCTGCCCGGCCTGACAGGCCCTCGATGAAGATTAATGGCCCTCACCTGAGTGACAGAGCGGGGGATTGTGGGGCAGAGAGGGTCATTCATCATACTCTGACAGGTGTCATTCACTCCGACAGCCGCACCACTATCGCCTGGCTAGTGGTTCCATTTTTCTGCCAGTTAAGCAAGGAGTTTAATAACATCCCCAGAATTAAAACTCATTCTTTGTAGCAGGTCTGACAGCTGAAAATAAGAAAATCAATTCTTCACATGTTATAGCCCAGTTAACTGACTAGGGCTTTGACTTTAATTTAGTCTTTGGGCTGAATTTCAAGTAGGGCGCTTTTGTAAGACATCATCTATTAAAATTTACCAATAGCACTAACTTCACTGTTATTATTGTGGCTGGATTAAAATGCAGCCTTTAATAGTGGATGTCATCTTCATTTGGTGCAAGCTCAAGTGCATACAGCTCTGGTGGGAGATACTCCACTTCATCCTCATTAGTGATGTTTATAGCTTCTCTCTTCATTAATATTGATCCCTTAAACTACAGATAAAAACAAGACAGACACTAATTTGAACCATTTTGTATCATTAAGCTGTTTGAATTTCTTGGTTTCAGTCATTCTGGCGAGCTGAATAAAATATTTCAGAAATAAAAGAAAAAAGAAGAGACAGCGCAAACTTCTGGCAGCCTCTTGCTACTCTTGGTGGGAAGAGCCAGGTTAGCCTTATGGCCCTGTGCTGCTCAGGGTTACGTGCTGCTGAATGGGG
Source organism: Balaeniceps rex (assembly GCA_013401315.1). Taxonomy (NCBI): domain Eukaryota; kingdom Metazoa; phylum Chordata; class Aves; order Pelecaniformes; family Balaenicipitidae; genus Balaeniceps; species Balaeniceps rex. The sequence goes on from VYZW01017181.1 coordinate 19,438, forward strand.
CTGGCTAATCCTGGGAAAGGCTTGGAAATACAGCTCTACAATAACGACCTTAATATGTGTTTAATATGTCAGCTAGCAAAGCCAGGACAAAAATGTTTGTTGCCTGTTTCATTTAACTCATTAAAACTGTTGTAGCCCAGGGGCAGGCATGACTAGCTGGAAGCTCCTCTGTGGAAACACGAATGAAGAAGACCGATTGATGTCTGTTTGTCTAACTTAGGAGGTTTGTGAATCATCAATGCGATACCACTATGAAAAATGCAACCAGGATCCAAAGAAGTGTGAGACCAAGTATTTCCAGTGGACCTGGAAGCATTATTGCTATTGTATAAGGCTGGAATGACGCCGTATCTGCAGCAATGTGTGCATTTTAGGTCAACATAACCGAGAAAGATTAATTCAATCCGGAATAAGCGTCAAAAAAGGGCTACTAGGAATGATCAGGAAAGTGCAGAGCTGTCTTACAAGGAGAGAACAAAGGACCCCAGCTTGTTTGGACTAGCAAAATGAGGGCTGAGAAGGACTGTGACTGCTCTTTACAAATACTTCAGGGGAGGTAAACATAGGGAGTTGAGGAGAACAGAGTCTTGATGTGATAGCCCAGGGCATTGCTTCCAGTCCCGTGTTCTTATAAAGCAACCATAATTTGTCTCCATGTAGATAATAAATCAAAAACTGTGAGAGAAATTGTATGCGTACCTCTCAATCTCACTGAAGCCGTTCAGGTTGAGGGGAAGGGAAGGTTTTGTTTAGGGGTGGTGGGGGAGGACAGGAATTATCACACTTTAGGAAATTTATTTCTGTTTCTGTTGCAAGTGGAGAGAGAGCGTAGGACAGCCAGGCTCCTCCACAGACACCTCATTTGAGTGCCTGGAATTATATGGGAGAAGTTTGTACACCTCCAGTTAAATGCGAATAAGGAGTTCAGCCCTAATTTTGTTTTATAGAGAGCACATTACAGTATACTTTAAGATCTTGTAAATATTTCCCCCTGCTCAATATGAAAGGTTAAATTTTATACTGTGGAGACTACACCGCTTTGAAAGGAAAAATTTGCCTCTCTGTGTTTGTTGTTAGTGATCTGTGTTAATGCTAGCATTATGAATGAATTGCATTTAAACAAACAGTGTAGAGGCAAACTGGGTATATACGTGTAGAAAAGCGATTTGACTATACAAAATAATAGACAAGAACATTTCGTAAGTCTCTGTTTGGTCTTAGATAGCTGTGTACATGTGGTGTTTCTTTCCAGCACAAAGGAGAGGCAAGAAGTGAACGCCATCCTGGTTTGTGTTTTACTGTCAGGTCACAACGCCAGTGTTGTACAACCTAAGAGGCTGCACAGGGTGTACAGGTGCTCATTGCGTACCAAATAGCCAGTGCTTGCTTACAGGAGAAAAGTGCCTTCCAAACTTTATTTCTAAATTAGTTATTTTTTTTCTGAAATCGTTAACAAATGAAGTTCTTTTGTGTTTCTGCAGGTTATTGCAGTTGTTTGCATGTGAGGGGTTAAATAATAAAATAGCATTGGGCAGCCTCTGTCTTCACAAGAGAAATGTTGTATGGATGATGCTCCAACTGGATTGGAAGTGAAGGATCAGCAATGTAGTTGTACTGGCATAATAAATTGGTCATAAGTTTGCTATTTTTTTTTTAACTGTGCATCCAAAGTCGTGTTTATTCTGAATATTTTTATGTGTAGCTGTATGCGTAAAGTGAAAATAGAGAAAAGGAATAGGTGTTTTCTAGTAGACTCTATGATTGTTCTCGTCTTCAGTATTGCTCATAGAAATGAGAGCTATTTTAAAAGCATGTGAGTCACTGACTATTTGGAAAGCAAGTCTTTTCATTAAAGGCAGGTTTTTTATAGGGCAACTCTAAATAAAGCAATACTTATGAACCTAAAAAAAATACCCTATAGTAATTTTTATTTCATTTGATAAGAGAAACATGATTAAAATGCTCCTGTTACCTCAGTAATGCAAATGTCTCTCTGTTAAATTATTTTGATTTTTCCCTTCTCGATCTGGCTGGGTGGGTCTGCACTCCAGACAGTAGATTCAATGAGACTTACAGATGCGAAAAAATAGGAACTTGGCAGTCAGAAATACCTGCTTTTAGAAATAAATTAACACAGGTTTGTTGTTGTTTTTTTTTTTTTCCTAAGCTGCAGCTATGCATTTATCACCTGTCTTTCCTCGTCTTTATTTTAAGTCATCGACATTCTAATCCGATGACAAACAGTTGCTCTGGAATTTCCATATATTAATACGCTAGTGCAATTTATGTGCTCAGAGGCAGCCAGTGACTTGTCAGGAAGCTACTGCAGAATCTTTAAGAAGTTTCATCCTGAGCTGAAAGTGACCATGTTGGTTTTGTGCTTTCTGAGGTAATTTTCCATAGAAGAAATTCTTAAAATGCAGATTGTGCTTGCCAGGCTTAGTCAATCTCAAGTAAGATATTTTTCTATTATCATCTATATATAATTAAGTCTATATACTAATCAGTTACTCCAAGAATTGTAATAACCAAAGGGCACTGGAAAGTTTTGGGTGCTTCATACAAGCGGCTGCTAAAGACAGGATATCATATTAACAAGGGAGGGTGGGAAAAATGATACCGAAGGCCACAGAGTGAGTGGGTGAGTACTATTAGTCCAACAGGTTTCGTCAAAATCTGACTGTTCTGCTTAATTTAACAGCAAAAACTAACAATGTATAGAACTTGCTATGCGACATCATCAAATAGGACAGGATGCCTAATTCCAGCTTAGGAAGTGCTGACACTGGTGAATTGTGAGGCAGAGATGAAATTAGCACCCTGTTCTGCGTTTCCTCAGACAAGCTGGCCTAGTTATCTTAAGGCGTAAGAATGTATTAACCAGTGCAAATAAAAATAGCAAAAAGAGTGCTAAAGTAGCTTCTACTTAGCTGACTCTATTTCCTGTTCTAATTATTTTCACTAAGCCACTTCTTAAAGCACTGCTCATAGTTCATTCTCCCCCCACCCCCATGAATCCTGACACCTGTACATCGTGGCTTTGTTCTGGGTAACAACATCCGTATGGAAATCTTCAACAACGTTTTGGTTTTTGAGCAGATTCTTATTTCGTTGCTTAAACCAAATGAAATGGGTTTCTAGAGCGTGGCCAGGTGCCTGGCTTAGGATGGAGGTTTCACTGACTTTATAGAGAGCCTTGATGACTAGAATAAATGAAATGTCAGTGGCATTTAAAGTGAATTTCCTCTTTCTTCCCAGTCTTCCACAACGTCACTAACCTGTCCAGAAGGAAACTCTTACTACCCATGCCTCGATGCCACAATGGAAAGCATTGACTGTTTTAGACTCTTTGACTATATCTTGTGCTATGCCCACTCACTACTATGCCATGCAAGAAGAATCCCCTGATCCTTCTAACATCAGCAAAGTCACCTAACTTAGCTGAATGGACTGATTTTTAATTTTACCATTAGATATTGACTGTTGTGTCAGCTGGTTTGTGGTTATAAAAAGGCATGCAGTTTTTATGTAAGAGATGCTGTTGTCCAAGATAGCTTCGGATGCGTAGTCACTGGTGAAAGTGTAAAGGAAAGTATTGCAAGTTCAACATTAGGTGTAGATCTTACAGCAATGAGAGCATGACTTAGAGGAGGTTATGCAGGCAATGTGATTCTAGCAGGCTCAATTACAGTAGGAGTTAATTTGATAGGGATCATAGACCTACACTGTAGCCAATTAGTAGGATGGAACTGGAGTACACACAACAAAAGGGCTTGATAATAAGCAAAGTGCTTAGGAACAGAAGCCAAATGAAAATGAAATAAAAGGCTGTGATCCAAAAATCTATGGTTTTGAGAACATGGGACAGCCTCCAAATGGATGATTATGGCATTTATCACAAGGTACATTGGGTCAAAATACCCATTAAGGTTGCTACAGAAATGTCATAAACAGGAAACTGCATAAAGAAAAAAGGTGATTTGGAAAAGGAGGAAAATGCTAATCTAATTTAGTATCAGTTCTTTTGGATCTACAAAGGTAACATACAGGCTTATATTTATTCTGCCTAACTTTCAGACCGTAACTGCTCATCTGAGTTAGGATCCTGTTTACCTTAGGTTTGGTGGTGGTATTGTAGCAGAGAGAGGTATTTCCAGAGGTTGGCCCAACCTGGAGTGGTGGGGGAGCCACTGTACTTTGGAGGTGATGATTTCCCCTGACAGGAAGGGAGCTCAAGGTGGGTTTCGGCTGAAGTGCATCAGATCAGATCTTAAATTTGGGCACCTAGGCAATACAGCATAGTACAATGGGGATCTGTTCTGGCTGTAAGAGAAAAAACGGAGGGCTGGGTACTTGACAGCAAACATAGGCACTTGCATGGCAGTGTTGCCTTGCAGGTAGATGCACCTTCAAGGTGTAATGGCACAAAATAAGGTGTATGCTTTAAGGTATAATGCTACAGCGTGACTTCAGCAAGCTGCAGAAAATGTTACCAGAATCTGAAAGAGTTATGATAATAAAGAAAGAGTTACAATGAATAACGTAAACCAGGTCGGTAATATAGGCAGTCGTTTGATCCTTATGGAAACTGGCCTAATGGCACAGAGGCTCAGTTAGATGATGCACCAGGGAGGCCTCTAGGAAAACTAATACTCTGCTAAAGAGTGACACTCCAGAAGTCTTGGTGCAGAAGGAATGAAAATGACATTACAAGAAGAAATAGCAAGAGGCAGACCCCACCGTGTTGGGATTAACGATTCTGAGGGTGTCCGAAAGAGCTGGATCAAAGAAAGTGCCTTTGAGATCATGCTGAGGAACCCCATGTGCTGCACATTGGAACCATGCTAATAGATTCATTTTAAGGCCTGAAAAGACGATTATGATTATCGCTTTTGTAATATAAACCAGAGAGCCTTATCTTTTAATTTTGCATTAAGCTGCTAATGTCTATTATGTAAGTGTACCAGATGCTTACGCTAAGAAGGTTTCTTTCTAAAAGATTTTGAATTGTGAAGAATCTACCATCTTTTCCTTGCTTAAAGTGTTCCCTTTCTTAGTTATTCATTTTGTCTTTGTGGCTACCAACTACTTCATCATGTTACATATATTTCCTGCTGATTTAGGGATTAATATACTGGTATCTTTCTTTCATATTCAGAAGTGGATAACTCTTCCTCATGTGATATAATAATCAGACCTCTAACCTTCTTTTGGGTAACTCGGACACCTTACAGAAGTGTGTCAGGTCAATGTAATTGCCTTTAACCAAACCAGTAATTTTATTAGCGATTGTCTGGTTGATAAAAACCTGTCTTTTTTTCCCATCGTAAAGTAATGAAGTAATTAGTGTTAATTAGCATTAATTATAATCTTCCTTATTTTTATACTTATCTCATCCAGTATCAGCTTTTTTGTGACTTTTCATAGGGCTGATGTCAGGCTGCTCATCCTAGCATTATCTGAATCATCCTATTTACGCTTTTTGAAACACTTTCCAATCATTAGATTTCTTCCAGACAGTGAAGGAGGCAAATCAAAGACATGGATGGCAAATCTGTGGTAAGCATGCCACAGTTCTTAGAACATTTAAGGAGTTTAGCTGAAGAGCTGCTGTACAGTGGCTGGGAAAAAAGCCCGTGGTTAATCTGGATGTCTGTCCTATTACACAGGTAAACAGTGGTCTGTTCCTCACAGAGCAAGAGTGGGGAATCTCTGAATCTGCCATGAGAAGCTGAAAACATACCCACTGTGTTGTATTGTGGCTGTGGACATGCAGAGCCCTGTGGTTTCCCTTTAGTTTTGATGGGGGTTGTCTTTGGGCTTCAGAAGGTCTTTAAAACTGAAGATGCCTAGCCTAGAGAGAAATTCTTGCACGCTAAATTCATCTTAGGTGGATGTTTGGTTTTGTTATTAAACAAGCACAAATTGCTTAGAAAATTGTCCAGTTTGCTGTTGAAAGCTTCCTGGGTACTGAATTTGAGTTCATGCCTGTTGTGGGTAGGGATCTCCTGGTAAGGCTGCAGTGGTCAGTCTGGTTGAAAGGCAAGCGTAAGTCTTTTAGCATATACTCCTCTTCCTCCTTAAGATAAACAAAACCTGCATCAGGCAGGCGCAGGGTCAGTCGATACTGTTTTATGGCTATACATCAAGTGCTTGATACAAATCAGTTCAGAAAAATTTGCCTGGTTTTACTCAAGATAAAAACCCTTATAACCTGTGTTATTGGCTGGGCACAATGTTCAGTTTATATCCTCCTGTTATATTTCCCAGAAAGAGAGTGGATGTTACAGTCCAGTTATCTTTGTTTATTACAGGGAGGGGAAATGATTTACCAATTTTTTCAGATTAATTTTGAGAATCTGCTTAAAAGGAAATGGTAGCAATACCATTCTCCTCAGTTCTTGTGCGTAACAGCAGATGTCAGGTTATTTTGTTTCTCTTTCCTGAACTTTCAAATGCAAGTTCATCTATTGAAGGATTTGACACCTGAGAAATAATCAGAATCAGATATCCAATATTGGTCTAGCAGGTTGCTGTTTTCCACAAGGAAGAAAAAAAAAAACCGTGCTGTTTAAAATATTCCTCTGAGTTTATGGACATCAGTTAACAATCTAGAAACGTACTAACTCAGTTTGTAATACTACAGGAACCACTTAAATTATCATCGCCACTTTAATTCTTGAGGCATTAATGTTAATGATGAACGTAAAAAAAAATGTTTTCAGTTTGTCGAAAGAAATAAGTACACTGCAGTGGCAGAAATGCAGAAAACGCTAGTAACTCTTCCTTATAGGCTCTCCATGGTGAGCTGCTGGATTCCAAGTCCATCCCGCCTGCTTTAAGTGCTCAGCTGAGTTATATAATTATCCCTCTCTCCCTATCAACTAGGTTTGGGGTGTACGTGAGTCATGGTGTCATCCTGTCTTTTCAGAATGGGAATGATGCGTAGAACAACTAGGTTCTTAATTTAGTCATCTCAGTTAAGTGTCTGAAGTTAAGCGGGATGAATCTCCGGGCTTAAAACTTCCCAACTCGGTGTCTTTGTTGGCAAAATGAAAGTCGTTGAGAAGAATGCCCTGATTCAACAAAGCTCAAATGAGATTTTTCATCAGGTTAATAGAAACATAGAATAATTTAGGTCAGAAAGGGACTCTGGAGGTCATCCGATCAGCTCCCCCTCTGCTCAAAGCATGGCCAGCTGGGATCAGGCTGCTCTGAGTCTTGTACAGGAAAGCTCTGAGTATCTCCAGGGCTGAAGATTCCCCAGTAGATATGCTTTTCCACCCTGCCCTGTGGCATAAATGTAAGCGTCAGCCTATGGCTGTGCATGTGCCTCAGCCTTAGGTTGTTGTATTGCTTTATCCTCAGTGTCTGCATGAAAGTCAATGAAAGCAATAGCTTACAGAGAAAGAATTGGATACAGCATTTGAAAAATGTATCAGAGGCAAAGAGCTGCCTGTAAGTTCCAAGTATTTTTCAGTGAGAAGAGATCCATGATGACATTTTAAAATGCATCCTTACAGGCAACAGCTGATGATGGCTCCTAGCACACAGTTTGGCTTTTAGTTACTGTCTTACAAAAGGTTAGGTCCTTCTACAAGTGTGGGGGGGGAAACCAAAAAAAGCCAAAATCCCATTAAACTGGTTGTGACTATGGTGGGTCATCCACAGAACTTGATAAATAGCATTGTGGTATGATTAAAAAATAAAAACAAGTGGTTTTCCTTAAAGTTTCTCTGCATTCAGATAATTTATGTAAGAAAAACAGCTGAGTTGATGTAATAGTTGTACTTCTGAAGGTGAGCAGTGTGGGACATAGTTAAAACTAATTAAATGGATCAAAATTGGCGCAGAGACAAAATGTAAAAAGAAATGTAATCACAAGGGAAAGGTGATTCTAATTAAATTGTCAAAAAAATGTCAATTAAACTTTGTATTTAAAACCAAGAAAAATATCTATGTAAAAGGCCTTGGGGAGGGTCATAAAAAAGTAACTAAATAAGCTGAGGAAGAATGTAAGCAGCAAAGGTGGGTATCTGCAGTCCCAACTGCAGCGGCATCTGGTTAATCTGAAGTCTTTGGGATCGGACTACTATTCAAATGAGGGAAAATTCGTGCAACCACAATGTAGTGGTTCCTTCCATACGTACACATGCATTCCTCAGATGAGCTATCATTTGCTTTCACTGAATATGAGTATTTTGGTATAGGAAACTAAGCAATTAGTGATTTTTAAACTAGTGCTTTAAAACATCAGAACTAGACCTGAATAGTCCCCAGTGACTACAGCAGATTACTAGCCAAGCTCTCCAGATATATGTTGATAATAACAAATTGGGTACAACTGTACAAATGCATATAGTTCAAGTGCTATAAATGATGCTGCTTCCAGACTAAAGTACGTCATCAGGAAATTTAGTGCTGTCTTAACCCATCAAGAGCAACAAATGCAAGGCTGCTGAGAGACTGAAGGAATCAAGAGAGTTTATATACAAGACTTAACAAAACATATCACCTGATGACACCGTTATTCTATTGTCTTATGACACTGTCTTCCATGTCTCAGACTTTTACATTCATGACACAATACGTTTTGTGCTTTACATTAACTGTTGTCTGGCGATGCTGCACTTCCATTACCTGTCATGTCTGTCCTTTTTTTTATAATCATTCTTATGAGCTACTTGTTGTTGCGTTTCTTTTTTATAATATAACATAGGAGAGAATTTCTTGGCTCCGTTCCTGGACTGGCTCCAAGGTGTTTTAGGTAAAAGCTGACGTGCTTTTAAATGTTCTGTGTAGCCCTGGCGTTAGAAAGTCAGCCTAAAGCCTGGAAACGTTAACTACCTGTTTAAGGCTTTAGATCAGCAGATCAACTGGCAGAAACTTTTAAAAAAATTATCCTTCTTTTTCTTCTTATTTTTAAAACCTGGCAGGCCTGAACTTGTGGAGCACTGCTGCTGGAGAGTGGCCACAAGGGAAGCTGCAAGCGCTTTCCTGTGCCAGTTGGTGCGTACTGCTGCAGGGATGTGGTGGGCCCTCTCTCAGGGGTATAGGCACTTCTGCCGTCCCAACAAATGATTACAAAAATGGGGAAAAGAATACAACAGGCTGGGGCTCGGATAGTTTGCTTATCTAAAAGTGCCTTGCAGTCTGCAGAGCACCTCTTGAAAATGAGGCTGGGACACCCTGATTTCTGCAGCAGTTGGCATCACATCCATATTTAGAGCTCTTCCTTGTTCTCACTTTCCACTTTCCTTTAGCTTGCTGTCAGAAGTCTCCTCTGCCTGATTTTCTTCCTTCACACAGTGCAGTGTCCATGTTCGCTACAGATGTGGGAAGCAGTGGTTAAACCCTTCCCTCCCCCCGCTTCCCTTTTTGGTCTATCTTCAAATAACGATGCCATTATCTTTCAGCAGCAGGATTGGATGGCATTAGGTATCTCCATTCATTCAGTACATCAGTCAAACCAGCCAAAGAATATACTAGATAGGATCACAACTTTATCTGTCCAATACATAATATACCAATGTAGCACAAGAAGGGCTGCTCAAATTGATTGAATTGGGTTTTCCTACAGTGCTGCTTTGTGTATAGTGGGAAATATACTGTATCAAACAATCTACAGGAACAGCAGCCACGGTGTGACTAATCACAGCAATACTAATACTGAATAATCTCAGGAAACTTGAACAGGAGGATCAATGGTCCACTCACTTCATATAAATGGCCTATATTATAAAGCCCAGCAGATAAAGGTTAGATGCAGCTACATTTAGAGCCTAGCATATATGATACAAGTGGGGTGTTTCAAACACAAACTCCGATCTTACAAGTGCTTGCAAGTGTCCCTAGATCTAGGTGACTAAAGCCATCAGTACAGGTGTCAACCACCTTAAAATAAATAAATAAAAAGCTTCCGACTGTTTCACGGTGTTTCTTAAACAGCAATCTTGCCATAAATTTTTCCATTCTGAACGTCTTGCATCCAACCCTTTAAAACAGTAAGTTAGTCACCTGGACCAACTGCAGAGGACAAAGTGTTTGAAAACTCCATGGTGATGGGAGATTGTCAACATTAGCCTTCAGAGGAAAAAAAAAAAAAAAAAACCAACATAGAAATGATGCCCAGGGGAGCACGAAATGGCTTCTGCTAGGAAAAGCTTTCAGTTGAAGAGAGCTCATTTGAGCTTCCTTTCATGGTATGGAATAAAGGGTTTAGCGCAATTTCCTTTTCCAGGTCCTGCAAGGCCAGAGGTGGTGGCTTTGATGCACCTTAGCTCAGGCAGGAGGGAAGATGAGCTCCAGGGATTCACTTCCCTGAGGGAGATGGTGCTTGGCACAGTGAGAGAAGAGGGTGAGGAGTAGTGACCTGAAGAACATTAGTTCAGCTCCCAGCCACCACTGCATTTTTGGTATGCTGTTCTCACTTGTGCTTCCAGTACAGTTTGAGAGGTTAGTGATGGGTCATTTTCTATTCAGGGACATCAGCTGTTTAGAAGGTCGGTTCTTTGGGGGTGTTTTGTTTGTTGTTTTTGTTTTTTCCTTTAAGATCCAAATAAAGCTAACTCCCAAATAATGCTAATTCCTCCTCAGTTCTAATTCTGAGGCTGAGTCTTTGTGTACTGGCTTTTCCCAACAGCTGTGCCAAGGTAGTGCTGCAGCAGGGCCTGTCTGTTATTCTGCTTTTTCCCCTTTTCCATCATGCTAAAAATCACACTGATACAACTTTTTGATTTAGACCCTTGTTGTCTCAAAGAAAGAGGGAATTATTTATAATCAGAGGGGACCAGGTTTTCATCACTATAGATTGATGCATGTTTTAGACCATTCACCTTTAAGGTATCCAGAATACAATCTGCTTGATCCTCTGTGGATTGTAAATTTCTAGAGTTGGGCTTCTTTGTTCTTCTTGTCTGCTGAGGAAGGCTTTATGATCACTATTACATTATCTTGTCTGTAGTACTGCGGAACTGGGACCCTTCTTCCTATCAGGAAACCTTTTCTTTACTTTCATACCAATAAAGTGATTCTTAGACCAGGGTTCATCCCTAATAAGCAACTTGAGAATTGCACCTGAACTAAGAAATATTTTTCCCCTCTGTGTGCCCTAAGCTTCAGAATATCAAGGAGCCTACATGCTTTGAATCTAAGACAGAGCTTACAGTCTAACAGCTTTTTTATCACCTTCCATCAAGCAAAAAAGCCTCCAGGTGGATTAAGCTGTGTGTGTAAGAAGCTTACAAGGTAGCAGGTGTCAAGTCCCAGTAAAGGTCATTCCATTAGGGCTATTCTCTTCTCAGACACAGCTTTCCTTGTGGACTTCTGTAAAACTGCCACTGAGACATTGGTACACTGCTTTACAGAGCAGGGATGTTCAGCGAAATGCTGAAGCGTGTGCAGCATATTTGCCCGGGGATTTTAAGCTGAAGTCTAGCTTTTAGAGTGTGGCCCAGATAAAATACAGTGGCACTGGTAGCAGGGTAGGAAAAATGCCTTCCCACGTTTCTTGTACAGCCATCCAAAAAGGTCCAGATTAGGTGGACAGGGTGTCGACAGTATACCACAGAAGAAGTAAGTTGTTAAAAAGAACTAAAAATCAAAATCCTTATTGCATTATGATTGAGAGCCTGGAATGAACTTGGAACACACTTGATGCATCCCATTGTCTATTGTTACTAGATCAAAGGAGAAAGAATTGCTATAAAAATGAGTAAAAATCATGTGACAACTCATTCTGCCAGACATTTCAAGGCATGAGCAGACAGCATTCAGTCAGCACTCTTGGGTCATATTTCTGATTGTATCTTCACAAAAACAAGGATCAGAAACAGAATTTCCTTTTCTCGTCTTTTTTTTTCAATGGGAATGATGTAACATGAGGAGCTCTAGCCATACACATATGCCTTTCTTGCTCAGACCGTGCCGTGTACCTTTGCCCCTAGCTGTAGGCTTATGGGGGGTGAGCAGGAGGTGAAGGGTGGAAGAGGCCAGCAAGGCATGATGATACTTTCAACATTTGATAAAGCTGCTCTAACTGGATTCTTGGGGAGGAACGGTTTGGAAAGCTTAGTCAAACTTGTGCTATTTCAAAGCATGCCGTATGAAATCTTTCATGCCTACTTAAAAATTAAAGCTGAGGAAGTGACTTGCAGCAGACAACCATTCTTCAGAAAATGGAACTAGCCTTATAGAAACCAGACTATACTGCAGGAAAGAAATGGTGAGAAATCTGATCAGATGAGCAAAAAGAATTCAAAGTTTCAAAGTATCTGTGAAGGAGAAAGCCTGCCAGACATTTATGAAGGTTAAGGACATTGCAGGGAAGTCAAATGATTTTGCAGCATCTGTCTTCACTTCAAATATCTTGAGCAAATACCTACTTCTCAGCCAGTAAAGATGAGCCATTCATTGATTGACATGTCAATAGAAGAAATGTTACAACCAGAAAATAATCAGAAAATATAAACCTAAGAGTTGTGAAGGATCTTCAAATAGAGTGGCTGAACCACTGGGGGAAAAGTGCAGTCTTTGCTAATCTATTATACCAGAAGACAAAGAGTAGTGCAGGTTTATCTATAATTTAAGTAGGCTTCAGTAGAGATTCAGGGAATTTCATGATAGTAAGCATTGTTTTGGTACCTGAGAAATTGATTGAACTAACATTAAAAACCACGTATAAAAAATACAGATGGTCACGATGTTAGCTCCAGTTGGCATAGTTTCTGCAGATTTAATATGGTTAGAAAAGATCCACTTGACAAGTTATTTGGGTTTCAGAAAATCTTTGACCAGCCAGAAGCTTTACTGCAAGTTTTGTAATGGCCTTTTCTGAAAGTGAGAAGCTCAGTGGTGTGAGTGATAACAAGTTATTGAACATCAGCTGATCCAACAGCAATTGCCTGTGTACATGCCCTTAGCCTGCAGCAACGGTGAGGAACTTTGAATTACCTATATCCTCTTTCACAGAAGTAGTGCAGCTGTGCTTGTTTTTGTAAAATGGTATAGAAAAGACGAGTTAAGCATTCCTGTTTACCTTTCTGCAAAAACAGGAACCAAGAATTACTTCAGAAAAGGAGAGCAGATTAAAATTGGTTAAAAGAAATACTTTGTAGGCCATGCATAAGTAACCTGGTGGAAATTGGTGGTATGAATCCTCACAGACTTCATTTCTAGGTCAGGTTTAGACATCTCTGTGTAGAACGAAGACTTGCACATTCACGTTAGATGGAGATAAAAACAACCCTGAGGGCAAACAGACCTTCAGGCTTTGGAACATAAACCATGCTCTGAATAGTGGGGTAAGGAAGAAACTTCCCAAGTACGGCGGCTAGGCCCTAGCTGCTCGCTGGAGGATTTCCTTTACTTAACAATGGAAGATTTTTGTGTCAGCTACTGTAGGAGGATCCCTGCTAGATGAGTCTGATCCAATATGACAATTCCTGTGTTTTTTCCTCGTGTGATATAACGACTATCAGTTGGATCATACATTAGATCATGGCACCATGGTGGACTTCTGCTTGTGGTTACTGAACTTGGCATTTCAGCAGCTCCACTGGCTCCTATACTTGCTAAATTCTGAAGTCCCTGTTGATTTGGTGGTGCAATTTTTCATGTTTCTTATAATCATGCTCTTCATGTTGATCCTACTTGGCAAATGATAGTGAGCTTGTGAGCTTTGAAGGCTGGCTTGAAAACTGTGAACTCTGAAGATCTTTTGCCTTTTTTTCGCTTTAAATATTTTATCTCCCAGCCTGGAATTATTCATTGGATTAATGTGTGAGCTGCTCCCTTTGGAAAGAGACTGGCTGTGAGGACTTTCCCTGTATTTCTTCTTGAAAGGAGACCGTTTATGTTAGGAGCCACTGTTCTTGCAGCATGGCTGGCTTTGAGAGAGCGTTTTCTCCGGAGAGAGAGACTCTTTGGTTGGGAGCAGCTGCCGCTGGCAAGCCCGGCTGGAAGAGATCTGGTCCCCAGTGGTTTGGGCTGAGTGGAGACCCTGTTGCAGAGAAGTGCTGCTGCTGGAGCAGGGCCAGAGTGGAGCAAACGAGAGCGGGAGACTCTCTTAGCAAGAGCAGCTTCCCTTGGCTCCCACAGCAAGCTGACACAGAGCCCACCTGTCTCTGGTGTCCTTAACCAAGTAGGGCTCCACGGCCAGGGGCTGTGGGCTCCTGGCGCTGGTGGCGTCTCTCTGGGGATGGATCTGATTGCTGGGATTTGCAGTAAAGGCTTTGTGTGGCTTTGTGTGTGTTGAGTGTTTGTTTACATTGCCTAGCGATGATTTGTATCACACTTAGAGTATGTTTGATTTAGTTTAGCCACTGTTGTTGTGTTTAATATTTTAGTGTGTATTTAATAAACACAATGAAACCTGCACAACTTTCCACTTCCATTAGGCATCCCCTGTCTCAGGGAACCACTTTAAGGGATCCCTGAGGTTTCTCCTGCAGTTTTGTCTGACCTTTAGTAAAAGACGCCCTCAGCCAGGCTACTGATTTTTGCTGCTCCCTTGGGTGGACTGCCTAAGACAGGTTTCAGTCTGTTTCTGAAACAGGTGGTGCTGTTTTATTCTGCTTTGGGCCACTCATCAGTAGCAATGTATTTCAATTATTTCCTTTTGCTGATTCCTTTTAAGAGAGAGGATATATCTTATAATACATAATACGATATTAGCTAATAGACATTTTCTTTAGCATTCTTGGTGCCATTGTTAATTATTTCACCTCCCCTCTCCATTTTTGCCATTTTAACTTCCAGTGAATGTTTTGTATTATTGTGGGTGGTACACATCTGGGACTTACAAATGATTTTACTTCTAGCACAATAAACTTCCTTTGTGTTTTGTAAGTACAAAAGCAGTGCCTAGAAATTCAAACTTAGATTTTTATTGTGCTAGTCACTGTATCTATGAATAGTAAAAGAAAATACCTTCCTGTTACATCTTGCAAGTTAGCTGCACAGAAAGACATTAATATGCTCCTAATTAGGTAGGAAGGGAAACCAAAGAACATGTAGCTACCTATTCGCAGCTAATTTTAGTCTTTTGTTTAGCAGTGCAGACGTAGAGAGACTGATGTACCTGCGTAGGGCCCTGGAGGGTGCGTCAGCTTAAATAAGATGCTGAGCCCTGTGGCAGAGAGCTCTAGGCAGCAGCTGAAGTGGAATTCAGACTCTCGGTCACCTTCTTGAAGCGCTGCTGAGATCCTGGGGTTGGAGCAGAGTATTTCAGGGTACATGTGAGACATTAAAGATCTGGCTCTTAACTGTAAGACTGTGCTCACTTTTCTTTTTTTTTCCTGTAGGGTTGACCTGGATCCCCATTATGTTTAATTTAGTTTCTAGTTTACTCCTGGTATCTGTTCTAGCCAGCTGAGCCTTTGTTAGTTAGAAGGCATCAGTCTTGTTCTGTCAATGCAAACTAACCAGAATTCTTATTTTTGTTTTTCTCCACACGTGGATGTATTTGGAGGTGTTGGAAAAGGTGCAGCAGAAAACAAATTGCCAACTATTTCACAATCTCTATTTCAGTTGGGTTTAGTTAAAGGGATTATTCCAGAGGCAGGAAAAAAATACCTTTATCATGGTGATGGTTTTAATTCTGAATAGTCTATGATGTGTATGGATATTTATTTCAGCTTGTCTACACATGCTGGGGCTTGCTGATTTGGAGGAAGACCAGTACCTATGCTCTGGCTGAAGTAACCAGAAATCGGGGGTTTTGGTAACTCCAGAACCACAGGCATTGATGTAGGAGCCTTCAAACGCTCTTGAGCATCTAATGCAGCTAGCATTTTATTTTTTAAAAAAAAGAAACAAAAAGAAAAGCTTTGGCAATAGCTGCTGTGAGTCACATTATAGCTGCGAATGTGTTTTGTGCCAGCAAAGAAGGAAGCCAGGAGAGAGTCTGAACGGTGAAACAGCCTCACTGGTTCTGCGCTGTCTGTAGAGGCTCTGCATAACCACTTACCTGGTCCTCCCAATGGCAGGAAAAAATGGGGCACAGGAAGGGGGAATTGGTTGTGATATGCATATATACATATGAACATGCAGGTATTTCCACTTGAATGAAGCCATGGTGCTTACTAGAGCTGCATGCACTGTCCCAGGCTAGATTAAAAATGAGTTTGCATATATTTTGTCAGGTTCATTTCATTTGGAAAAATACAACTCGAACATAGGAACGATACACAAAATAAATCCATTCCCTAAGCTTCACTCCCTCCCTCATTTCTCCTGTTTAAACCCAGTGAATCTCATCTGTAAATTTATAATCAAGAGCAGGTCTTAGGTCATTGGAGCTAGAGGTGTAGAACCATTGTATCATTATTATTCGACATAAGTGTATCATCTTGTGGTATCCAAATAAAAGGGTGAGTTTGAAGTGCGTCTTTGAAGATCTTGCTATTTGCTACATAAAGTGATAAAATTTACTCAAAGAGTTTTAATCTATTAAAAAAGGCAGAAACGGGCAAACAAATATCTGTTTAACGAACAACCACTGGCCAGACTTGAGAGTAAGGCTGGTCTTGAGTATATTCAAGGTTCAGGTTAGACCTTCTGCACATCTGTAATCCCAGTGCACAGCACACTGCATAAATTATTTCTGTTTAGCAAGAATAATATGTGCAAAGAGGCTGTGTCTCGGGTAGGAGGTAGGTCCATCATTTTGCATCCTTTGCTACTTCCTTGGTGCCAGCTGTGGTATTGATTATTTGTATATCATTTGAATCCAAATTCTTATATATATGTTTTCACATGCAAACACCCACATACATATAAGGTGCTTGGCTCAAGAGTTTCAAAAGCCAACCCTGAGTTTGGAGCCTACACTGGAAGCGTCTTTTGAAAGATCTGATTTTTCAGGACATGCTGTACATCTCATGCCCCTCGTTCTAGACAGCTGAAGTTCATCTGCTCAGTGCTATTGTTTTCTTTTGACAGAAGGACTCTGAATCCCACAACAAACTGTGTTTTCCTTGTAGAAATGAGAACCCAACTAAGTATTTTGTCATGGTTGGTGACACTGATAAGAAAAAACCCCGCAAAGCATAAGACGCTATCAGAAATTACCTCCTTTTTTCCCCCTCTAACACATGTTAAATTAGCCAATAAGCCTTGAAGCTGTGCATACCTGATGATTAATTTATGTTATTTTGTGTTTAAAAAAAAAGGTTCTATCATGCTAGATTTACAGCATTGCAGAGTTTCACAATGTTGCAATGCTGTCTTCAATTCAGCCGCTTCATATTGAAATTTCACACACAATAATTGGCTGACCTTCACAGCTATGGCAGAAACTAATTAAAGCTGTAAGGCTTTGCTAGCTATGCTTTTGTGTGAAATGTGAAGTTTGGTGATAATGAAATATGGGGTGCAGATGTTATTGTCTCAGATAGTCTGTGCCCTTGGTTCACACTAATGAAGAACAGCAATTATTAAACAAAAAGTATTTTCAACCATTAATTATTTGTGTTTTGGTAGACTAAATGTCCTAGCAGCAGCTCCTTCTTCTTCACTTCTTCAAAAAGTCATTTAATGTCATTTTACAAGCTAATGGGAGAGTCCCCAGCATGCTGCATGAGACTTTTACTGTATTTGGAGGATTGGCTTTAGACTCATTCTGTGGTGCATTGCACAACGACACTTCACCACAAATAAAGGAGTGTTTTAGATGGGGTGATGTTAAAGTTTGGGGATTGCACTCCTCCGGACAGAATCTGCGAATAACACAATCATTACTCCTGTTGTTACATTCATAAAGCAGGCAGCGGGATTTTATGGGTGGATGGAAAAAGGGATCTATCCTGTGGTCTGTCTTTTTTTACCCCTTTAACTGGGTCCTCTGTGATCTGATTTACTTCAGCAGCAGTAAAAGTCCATTTTTAGTTATGGTCAATTGGTAAAGCTGTGCAGTTGTCCTCTCGTTCCCTAACATGACTGTTGGGAGAAGGTTGGGAGAAAAATCTTGGTTTTCCCCACTGATGTGAAATGTGGACTGTGCGTATGTACCCATATCTTTCTCTGCTATGCTTGTGTGTTTAGTACTGTACTTCCATGAATTTGGAACAGCGTTGAGTGTAATGGTTAAGGACTGCTGTGATTTGTCCCCTCCGGTCCCCTCCTTTCTTTCTCTGTTTCTTTCTCCATACCTCTTGTCAGTCCTTCCTTATGTCATTCCCCCAATCCTGTGTGAGTTTTGTGAATAACCAGTCCTCCTTCTATCTGCTAAGGTGATCTATTTAACGTCAACATGGTGTGACCCTGTTCCACTTGAAGGTTACTATCTGCTCAGATTAGCGGGAGGGAGGACCTCACACTTCTCAGAGACACCCAGCCAGGCCAGCTGCAGATGTGGGAAAATAAAGCTCCTTCAATTTACACGAGTCACATTTTCAATGTTGAGAGTTGCCGAGTTTGGGCTTGNTGTTGTTTGTTTTGTTGGTTTGTTTTTAAGGGTCCCAAGGAGGACTCTCATCCTTCTCCGGTCTGTGATGTTGCATAGCTTCCATGACTATTGCAAGCAGCAGTGCTACGTGTAGCAAGCTGAAGAGGAATATGTGCAGTCTGAGATGACAGGATGCCTACAGCTGACATGTACATGTGACAACGTGCGTTGCAGTCGTGAACGCTGTGGGTTGACACATATATTGTATTAGTGAGATGCTAAAGGCTTGAACACAATGAAAATCTGGGAACTGCCATTAGAAAGCATGGCTGTTCCCCTTACTGAAGAGACTGCTTGGGATTTTCAGAAACAATTAAAAGGACTTCAGTGATAATTCCTATGGTATTTCTCAGAAACAGGATGACTCCTGTGAAAATCCCAACCTGGTCATTGAGCAGCAGAGGTCTTCCATTAGAGTGGCATTTTGCAGGGACAAAGGATATAAATATTTGCTGTTTTACCTTGATACTGTCACTGTTCCTGTGTTCTTGGCATCTGAAACATCAACTCTTAAGTGATGAAATATATGCAGCAATATTAAAAGATGAAACTGTTGTTAGGGAGATACCATTACATTTTTGTACATGCTTGGAAATACATGAATATTTTTCTGCCTGACAGCCATGATCGTACAGAAGGATAATTCTTTACAGAAACAATTATTTCAGAGGACTCTTTTGGATAAACGTGCCATTGTGATATTGAAGATGAGGATATAAGAAGATAACTTATCTGCATGCTACATTTGTATGCATCTTGAATAGATACGGTTACCTGTACCTCAAAAAGAGAGAAAGAAAACTAAAACAGAATCAGAGACTTCTTAGCCCTCCTCACTTGACTGATTTCCCAGAGTTGCTCCATTTGATGTTTTCTGAGTAAGGCTCTCTGTAAGTCTTAGCACTTTGAATACCTGAATATCTTCAGATCTCTATCACACTTCCTCAACTGGGAATTTTACATTCCCCAAACGAGCCAAACAGCAACTTGCTCAGGATTGTCGGTAATGGTGTTGACTAGCTTTCCCTGCCCCTGGAGTCCTCTGCTTAGAGTTAGTGCCAGAGAGAGTCCAGAAATGGTGTCAAGTCAATTCAGATCCCAGTGCATGTGGCCAATTTGGCTCCCAAAGATAAATCCTGGTCTTGAGTGTGGGCTGCCCTCTAAATCAGGCAGGGCTTTCCCCATGGTAGCGTACAGGATGGGTCTGTGTACTGTCCAAAGGCTGCCTGCAGAGCAGCGCTGCATGCAGAGGGTGTGTGTCCCAGGGACCCAGCAGTGATCACAGCCACGCCTGTGGCTGCCCTTCCAACATCACTGTTGACTTCAGAGGGGCTTCAGATGTCTTGTCTTGTGTATATGCATTTAGTATTTTATATAGACCTTGAAATACATGCATGAAAAACAAAGGTACTATCAGCAGCCAGTGGCCATAATTAAGAGTGCAAGGCAAAGGAACAATATATATCGATATTAAAAAAAAAATTAATGGAAAACTGAAGTTTTCTAGGCTTTTTCATTCATGTCAGTTCCAGATTTATCGTTATCTTCGGTGGCATCTTGGCTGTAGCAATCTGCTCTCTGAATGTGTAGCACATACGTGGAAAAGTACAAAGCTAAAGATGGGGGGGTATGTGTGCATGCGTGTGTCTGTGCACGCATGCATGCAAATTACACAAAAAGACAGTTTCCTATTAGTTTCACTTTACAGCTTCTGATGTTTACTGTGACAAATTTCAGTAAGAAGGCATTTTGTATGCTGATTTACTTGTGAGGCCAACTGTATGACATTAATATATTGCGTATTTTTCGAGTGGCCTGCTTTTTGTGACTTTTTAAAGAGATCCTGACCTAGAAGGGTGAAATTAAATGAGTGAGTCATCTCTTGCACTTAAAGTATATTTGAAATTACCAAAAGCTTTATTTCTATCTGACCAGTATTGAAACTATAGCAGGAAGATGAAATTCAGTGCTCCTGATGCAATCTGACAAACACATGGAACACAATTGCTTGTAGTAGTGGTGTTTACAAGGTGCAAAGATGTCAGTGTACAGGGTAGGGAGGCGAGGGCTTACAGCTCGGTGAAAAGGATATTCCCTGTGATGTAAATATGTTAGCAAGTGGGATGGTAATAAAGTAAAAATAATGAAAGACCAACAAAACACTAATCTTCTACTCCTGGTAAATAAATAACTGAGCTTTTAAAAAAAACCACAACCCAAACCCCAGAACTATAAAGAAGTTATTTCCAATAGTTTGGCAAACATGGTACTTTACTGTGTTACTGTTGTCTTTCTGTCAGTATATATAAATTTATGCATGCAAAGATACTATATACATGATTTCTCTTTCTCATGCACCAAGAGAAATGAGAAGCAGTGTGTAAGTAGGTGCTTCTGGTGATGCAAATTTCAGCTCCTTTAAATAATTCCGTGGATTCCTTCTCCATTTGATTACGTTAGCCCATATCACGGCTGTGGAAGAGTCTGAACATGGGGCTGAAATCTATGCATCACCTCTGTTAGTGGGACTGTTTAGAGTTCTTGATCTCTAAGACTCACAGCTTCTCTTTCTTGGAGTGTTTTGACAGTTCCAGAGATAAGTGGTAGTATCTTCAGAAAGCTCTGTTGTGAGGCTGAAGTTTAGTAATTGACACCAATAACATAACAACATTAAATCATCCACCTTTTTTTATAGTGGATAAGCCAGTCTGCTTGTAAATATGTTAAAGGATAGCATGTAGGTGGCAGAAGAATTATGCTACAATTTTAACAGATAATAAATCTTTATTTAAGCAAGGGACCGCTAAAATTTAATTAGGCATATAAAAGCAGAGATCATTCTAAGGGTAAAAATATGCCAATTCTCGCAAGAAAAGACATCTGCTTCATGCAAAAAGAGTAAGTTAAAATGTACTCTTCTGTTACTATGTCAGTAGAAAAGCTTTCATTAGGGGTTGCAGGGGTCTAAGTTTAAAAAAGGAGAAAAAAGAGAAGAAAAGATGTTTTCAGGCTGTGCACACACATCTAAAAAAAGTGCTATCCAGTTAGTAATTTGCCTGCTCTGCTTGCTAGTGTTATTGCTGTCGTGGTTTAGCCCCACTCGGCAACTAAGCACCACGCAGCCACTCGCTCACCCTCCCCCTCCCCGGTGGGATGGGGGAGAGAATCGGAAGGGCAAGAGTAAGAAAACCCACGGGTTGAGATAAGAACAGTTTAATAATTGAAATAAAATAATAATAATAGTAATAATAATAATGATAATAATAATAATAATAATAATAATTGTAATGAAAAGGAGAACGAGAGAGACAAACAAAACCCAGGGAAAAGAAAACAAGTGATGCAACCGCTCACCACCCGCCGACCGACACCCAGCCAGTCCCCGAGCAGCGATCGCTGCCCCCCGGCTAACTCCCCTCGGTTTATATACTGAGCATGACGTCATATGGTATGGAATAGCCCTTTGGTCGATTTGGATCAACTATCTTGGGCTGTGCCCCCTCCCAACTTCTTGTGCACCTGGCAGAGCATGGGAAGCTGAAAAAGAAAGTCCTTGACTAGTCTAAGCATTACTTAGCAACAACTAAAACATCAGTGTGTTATCAGCATTCTTCTCATGCTAAATCCAAAACACAGCACTATGCCAGCTACTAGGAAGAAAAGTAACTCTAACTCAGCTGAAACCAGGACAATTGCCAACACAACATCTCTCTGCTTCCTGAAGGACAGCCCTTTGGAAATACCACCTCACAACATGGTTGCTTGTGCTCCGCAGCCAGGCCTCCGTACTTTGGTGAGTCGAAGCCTTTTTTAGTATTAGCTGCAATGCCTTAGAGAGGGGTGCTGCTCATGTAAACCGCTGTGCACATCATGAAATAAATTGTGAGTGGCATGAAAAGTCAGACTAAGTCATTTTGGAAGATGAAAATGACATTGGACAATACATTGCTCTTGGCTGGTTTGCTCATGTGCCGGACAGCGTGCTAGTAGGTAGTAGGGAAAAAAGAGGAATTCCTGATTTTTACATGTGACATAAGTTGCTCCTCTGGTGAGTGCAGTGTCACCATGGCTGTGAAAATAAAGCACCTCTTTCTGGCTCAGCATCAGCAACTTCTCTGAAGAAAAATCCGTGAGATCTTACACCTTCTTAATCAGTTGTTTTGTGAAAAAAATGCTAGAACTACATGGCCTATTAAAGGATCTCTTAAATTTACAAATCTGTGAAGTTAAAATCCCTTTGTACATTGCATTTTTCACTGAGTTCTGTCACTCTTGTGGAGGTTGCCCTGAGTTTTACTGCTGCCCAAGCTAAAAACCAAGGCAGCACAGGCTGCTCCTCTGCTCTGGTGCTGACTGCGTGCGTAGCAACCTCTGCTTTCTGTGCAGAAGCACGGTTGGTTGGTCAGTGAACCACAGATGTAGGTTATTATTATATAGATTGTTCATACGCTTCGCTGTGAGTGTTGAAGAGTCTGTGGAGAGACGATAGAGGCTGCTTTTGTATCACCTCGGATAAACGTCTCCTCACTTGGGTGTGCTGATTACCTGAAATGCTGTCACTGGGCAGAGCTTTGTACACTGGAGCGCAGAGCTAACCCCAGGGGCTTCGCTTGCTTTCATAACATAATTATTAAATAACGAATACTCTTTCATTTTGCCCAAGTAGGACACAGTCTTTATTTGACCTTTCCTACTCTTCCTGTTATACTAGCCCCTAAGCCTTTTTGAATCTTTTCGTACCCAACACGAGATGCTCCACGGAGTGCAGGCACAGCTACGTGGTGTAGCAAATTGTCTGGGTAAATTGCCGAATCTATACTGGAGATTTTGAAGAGCAGCTTATACAAATATCTGTCAGAAATAACACGGTGCAGCTCGTCCTGCTTTAAGGGCAGGAGATACAATGCAAATGACCTTTTAATTAAGGTCACCCTGTTTTCTGCGCTTATTTGATTTATGCTAAAACACTCTGAGGACAAACTCTTTATCTTAACAGAATATATTTTAAGCCTGTGTTTTGCCAAGGGAGGGGTACCAGAATGACGTAGTGCATGTTACCTAAAAGGCCTTCTACTCAGCAAGGGATATGTTTGTGTTGCTGCCCATTCATCTTTTTGTTTTCTCTGGGTATGTGACACAACCCAGCAAAGCTCAATTCTGTGGGGCAGACCCTTTTAAATGCCACGTACTGTATGCTCCAGGCAAGGGTAGTCACAACTTGGCTAGGGAAGGTGTCTCTCATGTCTTAGCTTTCAACATTAATTTGCTCTGGCAAGAGTGCCACATGTCCACTGAGTTACTCATTCATATAAGGAACTGAACTTGTGATAGGATCTAAACATTTTTGATTTGACTTGAACATACATATTCTGGGATCTGCCTTCTCTGTGGTTAAAAGAAACACAGCAATTTCATATATCCAATGCTTCCAGGTTTTTTGAGAAATGAAGGAATGTTATTAGTAACACTTGTGCATGCAGCATGCAGGTTTACACATAAAATACCACTTCTTGTATTCAACTGACTTAATTTTCTTTGTTTTGTAGGGTAGACAGAGCTTCATTGGCTAGGCTGTTTTGCTTACAATTTGGACTGTTAAGGTATGGATATAAATCAGTTGGCCACAGAAAAACTTTGGTCTCTAATGAACTTACAATGTAATGTGAATAGACTCCTGTTATCGATGATACAAAACCAAAGCAGATATCTTGAACCAAACATACTGGGCAAAATGGGCTACTTTTTGCCTTCTGTTCCATCCGCATGATCCCGTAGTGGCCTGCTGGACAGATGGTTTGGTTATGACATGGTGAATTGCAAAGATTTTTGTTCCTCTAAAGTAATTGTTTGTACAAATCATAGGCTTTGTATGCGTAAAATTCCAGCCAGATGTTAGAACCAGAAATGAATCATGTCACCGCGAGTCATTGATTTTGCTGGGAACTGTGGCGATACCTATCACAATTCGCAGTGGGATACATTAGTGGGAGTAGAGGAATAGCAGTGGCTTCCCTTGGAGCATATTCTTTGTGTTTAGAGATCTGTTCTGCTATTGTTGCTAATTTACTGATACTCCAGCCTGAATCGTTCACAGTATTTGAACTGAAATCTTTTGGATCTAAAACACTTGAGACTACTGCCTTATCCAAAGTAGCCAGTTTTTGTGTTAGCTCCTTGCTCTTTCTCTTTCCTCATATCCTGTATATTCCACACATCTTTCATATTCTTCCTCTGCTCATATCCATAGCTGAAAATTACCCCTGTGTGCAGGAGTGATACCTGGAATTCTCTTGTTTCTCCCAAATTGCCTAGCCATTGAGTTCTTCACTTATCACGAGGAGGGCAGCAAGAAAATGCATCTCACAGGTTTTAACACAGACATACCCTACAAAGCAGTGATGCGATTTCATCAGAGAATCTAGGTAGCTATGGATGTGAGCGGGGTGGCTATGCGATGCCTGACGGATCAGAGGAGATTTTAGCACCTTCCAGAAAAAGATGTCTGCAAGAGAGCTAGGACAGAAGCTGCGGAGAAACTCTACTAGCAGACTAGCAGAGGGGTAACTAAGGTTAGAGATGACGTTAGTTAGAGTTTATGTAGCTCCGGGAAAGATCTGTGCAATTTGAGCCCGTAAGAAAAGGATAGTTAGCCGCATGTGGAGTCTTGGAAACCCAGGACTGGGCCATTAAAAGTCATGACAGAAAGCTGGGAAGAGCCATCAGGGAAGAAGGCTAGAGTAGGGAAGGTGGCTTGTGGCAGAGCTGGAAGGGGAATGCAGAGGTGAAGATGGGCTATCGTGAAGAAGACCAGGGCATACAGTGAAACCTAAGGCTGGATGCAGTCCTAAGGACTGTATCAGACAAATTGTGAGAGCTGAGAGTGTTTCTTAGCTTTGAGCTCTGGATGTGCATCCCAGTTTACTCCTGACTTTCTGCTGGGATGAGATCCAGGAACTCTCAGGAAGAGCCCAGTGATGAAGTGCAGTGGCATACCTGGGCACGCAGGATTTTTCCTCCAGCTCTGCCCACTTGGGAGCCAGGACTGCAGGATGGGATGGAGTGGGGATGTCCATCCCTTCCTGCCCTGGTCCCCACCCTGGGGGGAACAGACATATTCTTCTTCCATCCACTTTCACACCAGACACCCGTGTTATTTCCTTGCTGAATGGTTCCCAGGCCCTGTTCTTTTTCCAGCGATGTATGGCCAGTGCTAACCAACAGCGACAAAGCTTGGGCTGGAGCTCTGTGGAAAACTTGTCAGATTAGCGATAGGTTCTGGCACTGGTTTTGCAGAAGTGCCTCCCTCTTTCAAATAAATTGTGAGCAGATCCACAACAGAGGCAAAGCCATTTCGAGTAAAGCAAAGGCCTTCTGTCAATAGTGGCAGCTGAAGGATCGGATCCCTGTATTCCTTGTTGGCCTGTAGCTTTGAAATGCTATTTTTTGCACTTCGGTCCTTTCAGGAGTGAAACTTTGAAAAGGTTATGCGTCCTGAGAGCAAACCAGAATCTAAATATAGGAGAAAAAAAATAGATTAGTTGTCTAGATTTTGAGAACCATGGATTATAACCCGTCCCCTTTAGCTGACGGCCCCTGCTGTCTAACAGACAGGCACGGTATCCTGCCTTCCCCCTCCCTCCCCAAAGTCTGCTGCTGCCACTTCTCCTCTTGGAGAGGACAGCCAGCATAAAGGACAAAAGCTGAGAGGAGAGATGTGACTCTAGTCCAGTAATACGATCCCTTTACAATTCTATTTAATGAAAACTTCTTCCCTTTTCCTGCACTCACACAAGGGAAATGTTTGTTTGCTGCACATGCTGTATTTAGATAAAGGAACAAGGGGTGACAGTGTCTTACCAGCATTTAAAAATCAAGGAGGTTAGAGACTAATTCAGCCTTTTATTAATCTGTCAGTAAATAAAATTTTACTATTTATGTGACACTAATAAATGTTTGAAGGGATATTTGACTTTTTTTTTTTTTTTTTACCCTTGTGCTGCGTAGGAGCAGTAACTGGCTAAGCAAGAGCCCTAAGCCGGCATATGCGGCCTCTGTTTATATAGTTCAAATGTCAATTTCTTTTCTGCCTTGTCTGCAAAAATAAACAGAATGAAAAAAATGTGTCAGTAACAACATTTTGCAACTTGGAAAAAAGGATTTGAATTACTAGTAAACTTAACCCCATCGCACACTACCCTCCCACACCCCCCCAAATCCAATTTCATTTTACATGTTTCTGGCTTTTGTTGCATACAGCTGTGTTATAGCTTAAAACAACTAATCTTTTTCTTTTCACTTATGGGTTTTTTTTATATATTTTTGGTTTATAGGAACTATTAGTTGTTTGAACACATCCTGCAGCACATTTTCCTGTTTTAATTTATCCGCAGAATACATAAATAAGGGTTTCATACCGGGAATTTCTATTCTGAATTGTATTTGAGGAATGCTTTTTAGAGCAAACTCTGAGTAAAGTGTTTAAGATGTGCTCACCCAGTCTGTATAGAATTAGAAACGAAATTTGCTGCCTCAGAGTTTCATACTTACTAGGAAGACATTTGATTTTCTGGATCTTCGTGTGTGGGGGCTTGTTTGCTTCTTGAGTGTAGCTATTGGCATCTCTGTGTATCGCTGTTTCTTCAGATTGTTTGTGCTGATTTAGAAATTGGGGAAAATCTATGAGAAATCCACGCATAATATAAAAAATAGAGACTTGTGGTGTGATAACCAGCCATCCCTTTAATCTCACCTGACCAGGCTGTGTCATTTTTCAATACTGAGCAGGAGTAAAGACTCGGAGCCTAGTTTAATTGAGGAAGCTTATCACCGTGATTAACTTGCTGTGTTTGGGGCGCTTTGCTGTTGCTGCCTGATGGTACAGAAAGGTCTGAGACGTCGGAGCCCAGCAGGGGGTAGCCAAGCACTGGCAACTGAGACGCGTCCGGCTTTGAAGTATCCTTCGTTATAAGGACAGCGATAGAGAGCACGCACTCTCTAAACAGATTTCGCTTCCTGAAGGCTTGGGTTATTTACCCTGTTGGAGAGAGATGGTGCTCTGTTTGCTAGGAGAAGCCACGGCGCGGGAATTCACTGTGCAGAAGAATGCACTTTTTTTTTTTCTCCCCTTCTTTTGGCTGTAGGTTGAGATTTTAGATTGCTCAGGTGAACATTCCCAGCTAAATTCTTGGAAGGCAAACAGGAGGGGAAATTGTTGTCTTCTGATAAACTACTGTATTTTTGGAAGTATTCACATTTCTTGGCATGGAATACATCTTTTTTTTTTTTTTTTTTTTTTTTCCTTCAAAGCTGCTTGCCAAACGTGTACATAATTTGCTATGCCTATGGAGTTGCATCGCTAAGTGAGGAAGCTATGTTTTCCAAACAGAGACTGGCAGCTGGCAAACATAAAATATCTCAATGGTGGCAAAGTCCCACAAAAAAATTAGACACCTGGTTTTGAAAAATCCAAGGCCTGGCCTTCATTTAATATAAAGCAACCGACCTTGAGCCTAAGCTCACTTTCCACTGCTGAGAACCTGATCACACTGCTCTGTTCTGCAGCTGAGTCTGTCTGGGGACAGAGACTGAAACTGTGTCTTCTGCTACCTTTCCTTGCCTGCAAAAATGCTGGAGAATATTTCTCCCTTTCTCCCTCCTCCCCAACAAAATAACGGGACTTGCCTGCTGAGCTGACATACTGCAGATTGCAGGGATGTAGCTGCTTATACTTAAAAAAATGGCTGCCCTTCACTTGCATTGCACCCAGGCATGCCCGCTTAGGTCAAGAGTCTGTCTTGCTATATCAGCCAGGCTTTCTTCTCATAGATAGCATGGAGGCAGACAGTAGTCCCAGAAAGGATTATTAGTGTGAGATTTTTTTTTTTTCCACAGGGTTCAGAGAGCTTGAATGGCTTCTTAATGTTCCCAAAGAGGTCTGAGAGGACACTAGTTTTTGATCTGTCTGGATGCCACAACTGGTGGGCCTCTCCTTGTGCTGGCATTGCAGCAATGTCGCAGATTGTGCCTGATAATGAATTATTAGACATTGTGGCCGCGTCACAGATCCTCGACGCTTGTCTCGGCCTCTGCTCTGCGTGACTTTGATGGCCCAGCCTTTGTTTCTGGCCTCTGCTCCTCGTCTCCCTCCTCGCTGCTGGCAAAGCACTGCCTGCATTACTTGTGTGCTCCAGCTACGACCAGAGCTACAGAGGCTCTGGAGATTGGGTCGGTTCAAGTTTTGACTTGACAGCTGGAGGGGGGAGAAGAGTTTCAGCCTTCGGAGAAGGTGGAGGAAGCAGCAGCAGAGCCGGCTGGAGCTGCAGCGTCTGCCGGCAGAGTGAGGCCCCCAGGGAGAGGATTCTGTCTCCTGCTGAGTCTCCATTTGCCCGAGGGAGATATTAGTAGGGAAAGGCACCCGCACTCTCCAGACCTGCTGTGCCCTGAAATTTCATTGATTCCTTGTGCAAAAGTTTCATGCTATGTCCGTGCTTGGTGGCATGATGATACTTTTTTTTGCCATTATTATTGAGGAAGATGAAAATGCTTACTGTCATTCCTCTCCTAAACCCAAGACGTTCCTGGCTCCACAGTTTTGGGAAGTAACATCCCTACCCTTTTATATATGTATATGTGTATATATATAATATAAACTCTCTCTATATTATATAATTTATTTGCTTTTAAGAAGCCACTCTTGAAGGGAAGGAAAGCTGCTTGATACCTGTTTAAGTGGTCATTAATGGAAAAGCCCCTCAGTTTCCCGTAGCCCATACTCACCTTGTTGCCACCTACGCCAGGCTGCTCCTGCGTTGCTTTCCTTTGTTCTGTTTTCCTCAGTGCAATGAACCCTTACGTTATGAGTTTCTGCTGTAGTTTTAACCTCTAATATGCAACCATTACAGCTTATCTCGTCTCCTAAATTACTCTAAAATCCAATTATAAAATCCTCTTTCCCTCAATAGCACACAACTTGCCACATTACTGAAATGCTGGGTAGCTCTTTTGTTTTTCTAAATTAATAATAACTACCATTTTCCGTCTGCTCTTAGTATGGAAGTCTTTTATATCACTGTGCTGCTTTCCCATAATACATATTATGGTTCTTTTTATATGCTAGTTATGTTTGGAAAAAACGAGAAAGGTTTTGAAAAGATGTGCCAGTAAACTTCTGTGTATCAAAATATGACAATGAAAATCCTTAGTGGAAACTTAGGCAGAAAATTCCTAATAGGAATTTATCCTGCCAGAGGAAAACGGCAACTCATCATTTGCTGAGACCTTCGTTTTGGGCAGGAATGGTTGTTATTTCAAACCAGTTTTTAATGATTTCAGAATAAGGGTCCTGAGGTAACATGTCAAAAGAAATGCATCAGAGCAAATGATGAGCTCTATATTCAAAAGTATTCAAAAATATTTGTGTCTTACCAGTATGGTTTCCAAATTTCTAGTAGGCTTTGTTCTTGCTTTTTTAAAAATCAAATGATAAAAATAGACATGATTTACTTTGGAAGTTTATGAAATACGTATCCTGAGTTCCCAGGTTTTCCTTTTTCAAAACGCCACGGTCTCCATATTAACAGTCCAAACATTGATTGTGTCCTGACACTAAATCTTTTGCTCTTAGAATATTAACTATGTTGATAAAACCGCTAGCCTGTTTTTAATAAACTGTCTAGTACTGTAAGCATTTTCTGAAACCCAGTGTGAAGATCTAGCGATAAAAAGGATGCAGTGGAAATAAAGATGCGCCATGCAAGCTTGCGGCTTGAGTGACATTTACCAGAAGGGCATGCTAATAGGTAAATAACATAATCACATGTTCGCATACAAACGCAGACATATGTGTTCATTTACACACACAATCCGGTGCTATCTAATAACTAGTCAAGTGCAATAAATTAACCAAGGAAGGAGGGCACACAAATGTAAGAAGGCTTACCAGGGGAGGAGTTGTTTGTCCTTACAGTGGCCACCAAAATGGTGATAATCAATCCTCCACCCTATGACAAATTAAAGAGAAGTATCTGATAATAGTCTTATGTCTTACAACCGAGCGAGACTGTCCTAAAGACTACACTGGAACTGTTGGGCTTTACTAGATCCCATGCTGGAGGAGAGGCGCCTGGAATGAAACGGGTTTTTT
The DNA here is from genome assembly GCA_013401315.1 of Balaeniceps rex. Taxonomy (NCBI): domain Eukaryota; kingdom Metazoa; phylum Chordata; class Aves; order Pelecaniformes; family Balaenicipitidae; genus Balaeniceps; species Balaeniceps rex. Next base: position 50,025 of record VYZW01017181.1, read on the forward strand.
CAAGCTTACAACACAAGCTGTTGAGCATGCTGTGGGATCCCAGTCTGGCATCCTCACATGAACTTCTTTCTGTCTTTTTGTAGGAATTACATATGTAGGGATCAGAGTGGTGACTCTACTCTGATGTTTCTCCCACCCTATTTAACTGGACCTTAGCACTAAAATAAGAGGCCTCAAAGTCTGATTTCTAAAGGGGAATGCTTGGCTTGTCCACCAGTGAAGTGAATGACAAAACTCCAGCTAGGTCCAGCAGTGGCTGATTGGACCCCAGCCCAGCTCCCTTTGGTTGAATGTCACACACAGCCCCATCCTCTTTCCTAGGAGTTGAATGAAGCAGGTTAAAACATTCTGGTGTTCAGCTTCCCGGGCTAGTAAATTCTTGGATGGTGTGCTATGGCTCTCATACACTCATGCTTTGAGGTTATGCTATTTGGCTTTTTTAAACTGTACCTGCTTCTTAAGTGATTGCTGCTTTGAGCTTGGGAAATATTTCACTTTATTTATCATGACCTAAAGTAAATTAACCCGTATCAGCACAGAGGTAGAAGACATTGAAAATATATTTATATTTTAAATTGAAGTTCAAGGTAACATTTAAATGAATAATTATTTACTATTTTGTTAACTGCTGACATATATGACAGCAATCATACATTAGTACAAATGCTTTTCTGTTTTGAATGGCTCATTAGTTGCTTTGTAGGGCTGTACTGGTTTTTTAAGATTCAGATTCAAAATCTCTTCTGATTTCTGCTGTTTGGTTTTTGGCAGTGGGCCAGCTGCAGATATGCATAATATTTCACTGTTAGACCTTGCAAACAGAATATCCTGCTGTGCTAAAGAAAACATTGTGTTTCTTACCACATGAAAATAATCCATCACTTTTCAATCAGCACACATGCATACACTGGCGCGCACGCACACGCACACACACACAACCCTCTACCTGTTTTTTCCATCAGACTCCAGAAAAAATTAATGGCTATGATGTGAAGGGTGGACTCTTTGTACATGATCCATTAAAGTACAAACTAATCAAAATATATCTAGCATCTGATTTGCAAAGCAATGTGGAGCCAGAGGCAAGCTGAGGAAATAGACCATCCAAAGACCTCTCTGACCTTGTTCAAGTAGCAGTATCTTTTTGTTTGTTTTAAATGTTACATGGAAAGTGAGAGCACAAGTATAAGACAACCTAGAACATCCCTTTGCACAGCTCACCACTGCTACGTAGAACGCATTACATATATATAAAGGCAAAAAAAGCATACATATCGTACAACCTGCAAAATACATGTTGCCTTCTTTAATGTGTGCAGCTGATCAGTAGTGAAGATTTCCTCCTTGGGAACAGACACATTGCACAGGAGGAAGCTTATTCGTGGTAGAGCACAGAGAATCCATGGGTGCATGTGCACAGGCTGTGGGAAGAATAAAGTGAGTTCTCTTTTTGTTATGCTGTGCCAGATATTACTGTGTGTTTATGACTTTTCTTCTGTGCACTGAATGTCACTGGTATCTGAATTTTTGCCAAAGGCAGTGATATCTCAGCAATTTCCCATTCCAAGAACAGGGAAAAAAAGAAAAAAAAAAGAAAAAGAATAATTTAGCTACCATACTAATCTGTACTGGGTCTCCCTGCGTTGTTTTCTGTAATTCATCCTTTGTTTACAAGCAGACAACATACTCCATACCAATACACAAACAGTAGTGAATTTTTTACTTTCCAGTGCTGAAACAGTGGTCAATGAAACTACAGTTATTTGGGGTAATAGGTGTAGTAGAGTAAATGTATTGTAGTCCAACTAAGTATTTAGACACCTAACTCTTACTTTAAAGTAAAGTTAGAACTCCAAGAAGGAGTTAAGTCCAGATGTTTTCTGCTGAAATGTTGCTCTTCTGTTCTGAATGTAGTCACTGTAGGATGTCTCTATAGAGGACTGAGAGAGGAACAGCTAGGAAGTGCTTTGCATCACCTGTCAGGACCAAAATAAGAGCCTGGAGTTGGGAGGGAGGAATCATGATGTAGGACCAAGTTTACTTTGTTGAAACTGCCTTTCTTCCCTCTGCAATCCTTAATATTTTGCTGAATGGGAATGGATAAGGAAGTGTAAGAGATGTAGCGCATAGTCCTTATGCCTATTGGCAATACATCAACCAAATGCAAATGGACCGTTCAGGTAGGTAAGGTCATGGGATCTTAGGAGGATTTTTTTTTCCCCCCTGTCTTTTCAAGGTCTTAATATTTTTATCTGCATGTGCCTTAGACCTAAATCCAAGGCAATAGAGCGTAACAGCTGAAAGAGCAGGTCTAGGCATGCGGTGGCCACGGTTAAGCAGAGGCACTGGGAAACCAGGGTGTCATCAGGGCTGGAGGAACCTGGCTTTTAATTTCTGAACATTCTTCACTGCTGCCCTTTGAAGCATTTTTAGTCATGCATTTTTAGACCATTGAATTTTGAACTTCTGGTCACCCCTTTCTTCCAGTTGTGAAAACAAGAGCTTGTCAGTGGAAAAAGGAGTTCTCAACAGAACTGAGAGAGTGCAGTTTGTGACATCAGTCAAAAATCAGAGCTCTGCTCTGTTGCCACGATAATACTTGATTAGGATGACTTGCCAGGCTGTTGGTTCAGTGGTTTTATTACCACCCACTTATTTTTTACTTTCTCAATTATTTTTTTGTGCTTTATCTAGGTTTGGAAGATTGCAAATGGATGCAACACATTCTGGTATCTAAATAAAGCGTGACAACATTTGGCCAGCCTTTTCAGGATCGTTTTGTAAAATAAATTACTTTCCTTTGGAGTCCCACATCTTTCAGCTCCCTTTCCAGTTTTCATTTTAAACGTGGAGCTGCAAGAAAGAGAACATGGAGAGAGTAAGTAATGAGAAAAGACTAGTGGTTGGAGCAAGAGGTGATCTATTTTCAGCCATGCTAACTAATGCCTGACCTTAACAACGCAGTTACCCACTTTGTAGCGATCAGTTTACTCATCTATGAGATAGATAAAATAATTGACGATATACTGATTTTGGTTGAAATAAACAGAAAATATGTATTTGTAGAAGAGACAAGAAATCTTTGCCAACATTTTTCCTTGTGGAATGACAAATATTTTTCACTAAAACAGCAAGACTGTTAGTCTGACTTTTCAGAGGTCCTTACAAATCCAAGTGGAGTCGACTGAGGCTGTGGTAGCTCCAAAAGTTGGGGAATACCCTTTGTGGTGGTTCTCTGGTCTTAAATGTGAATGAAGTTTGTGCAGTCTTCAAGAGATTCACCTTACTTCCCATGAGTGAAGAGGACAGTTTGCTTTCTCTCATACACTATACTTACACTGTGGCAACAGAATTACTTACGGAGATAGATGCATTTAAATTGATCGCTTTTCAGAAAGTTAGCTCTCCATGTGCCCACCTCTTCACTGTCTCTTCATCCCAATTACAGAAGCCTCTGAGCAATTGTAACACACAGGAAATGCCAGAAAATGTCGGTTAGTGAACTGCTTTTGTGCGTGGCATTACTTGCACTATTATTTTTCACAGCTGAATATTTCCCCTTGAGCAGGAGCTGAAGAATGATGTCAGACAATCCCATGAAGACCTCTTTCAGACTGGCTCACCTATTTTACCTCAAAATTTCTGACAGTACAATTTTTTATTCTGTTAACTCAAAGGCTCCATAAAGAAAAATGTAAGGGAGGATAATGCATCCAGCAAGTAAAATACTGGTCAGCCGTGTCGTTTGTGTTAATTCCATGTACTACGACATAGAAAGTCATGTCTAAACTGCTTTACTATAAATCCCCTGCTGCTGTGAGAAAAGCTGGCTTTGTCCTTAGGGATGAGCGTGGACCCTTTCTTTGACCTGCAGGCACTTCAGCGACTCAGCATTGCTACCAGTAGTTTACAGAGAGGAAATCTCCAAGTTTTTTCCATGTCCAGAAGGCCTGCTGGCTTGACAGAAGGGCCTTTGAGGGCAGTGGGATGGAAAAGAAAGAATGAGAGGAGAGGGGAGGGGAAGGGATCTCTTATTATTTACTCTGGGGAGGGATGGAAGAAAGAATCTGAGGCTTCTGGCAGAAAGAGACAGGAAGTTTATGGTGACAGAAAGGTAAAGAAGAAGATGCTGATAAAGCATAATGAAGTAAAGACAAAAGCAGTACACATGGAGCCTGGTGATACCACCACGGACCACCAAGAAACAGCTGATGCAAAAAGTGAAATACCGACAGTTCCCAAGTGACAGGCAGAGAAATGAGCCAGAAATAACCAACATTAAAACAAAATTCAGGCTTGTCAAAGCACTACCAACAGTAAGAGAAAAAGAGCCAAGTGCAGTCAGCTAGTTGTTCCAAACACCTAGAAGTGCCAGCTGGCATCTTCTGGAGGAAGTATCCATCAGCAAAATGGTAGGGTTTTTTTCTTCTTCTTTATTGACCATAGCAATATTTGTCCAGGTATTTGCTATGTCTCTTATATGAATATCAGTCAAGAAGAGCAAAGTAGTCCTAAATCGCCCTATACAAAAGCACTTAATGCAGCAGCTCTCTTTCCTTTTTCAGAAGGAGTCATTGTAACCAGAAAAGGATTTCCAATTGGAAGAGGTGGTATACCAACGAAGCTGTAGGTAACGAGGAAGGAGTTGCAAAAGAAGAGTAATTGAAAGGGATGCCTCCAGCACAGTTCAAGATTAACGTTCCTCCTAGTTTTATCTCGTATTTCTTCCACGGATGGTGTTCCAGCTTATTTGTATGGTTAACACTGGGAGTAAAGAGCTTGTGAAGCATAGAAGAACTCCACACAGTCTGCTGAATTCTTGCCATCACTGTTTCAGCAGAGGGGGAAAAGACTACCTACTTGATTCTCCACACATTTGCACCAGGGTAAATGAGAGGTTAGATGGATTGTCTGGAAGGAGGTGTTAGTGCTGCTGATTAGCATTGGCCAAGCCAGGCCACACTTCTGCATCATTTGATAGAATTGCGGGTGTGCAGCTGTAAACTGGGGAGCTGCTTCACTCCTTGCAGAAGAGTAGATCCTGAGTGAGTTGGGTGGAAGAGTTGGTGCTGGGGGATGGAAGGGTGACCTCTTACTGCAGTAAGATTTCTATACAGATGGAAGTCTGCTGTGGTAAAGGTCGGATAAAGCACAAATGCTATAAATACAAGCTCGGCTTCTTGATGTACTTAGGGATATTCAAAATTATCTATCATGCTGGTAATTGCTATTAACTTCCTATATTTTAGATGTTTGTGTTGAAAATGTCATTTGCAGCCTTCAGTCCTTTAAGAAAAATGGTTACAATTAACCAATGCTAATGTGCTGCTGTTGTTATTTTATTTTCAAAAGTTGTGCACCTGACTTGGAAAATTTGCACAGGAGGGTGTTGGCTTCAGCCAGAGGTAGCACTAGAGGTGATTGCCTGGCAGGGGACTGCTGTCCAAAGGGTGAGAGAGAGTAAATGATTCACTTTAAAGATACTTTTTATATTCTTGTGTCCCATATCGTGTTAAGAGAAGCCCTCTTTGGGGAGCAAGCTCATATGAATACATTTTAAAATACTGTAATATTCAATCCATAGAATATTATCTGCAGAGCACTCCCCTGAAAAGAGAATCAATGTAACAGGTGACCAAAAGACTGGATATCTCTTTTCATA
>VYZW01017184.1:1335-17172 GCA_013401315.1 Balaeniceps rex
ACTAAGCCTGTGCTGCCTGCACAGTTGGCTGATGCCAAAGAGAACACAGACAACCTGAAATCTGTCAGTATTGCCTCTGTGGAAGAACCCATCAGGGTATTTCTCCCCTTTATTCAGCCACCAGCTTCCATGGCATTTATAGAAACTCTATCTTTGAAACAGTTCAGCTCTGTGCGAATAATGGGTTCATATGGTATTAGAGAATAATTGAGCAGACAGACAGTGCAATAGCACACACGTCATTTCCTCAAGCTAAAACCATTAATACCAGGAAGTTCACTAAGAAAAGCTCCACCCCTTCCCTGTCCATTGAGTGGCACCAAAGTTTTTCACTTCACTCTGCTTTTCTGTTTTAATGCAGAGAAGAAAAGTAAATCACTGCAAGACTGTTGTCCATCCTGAAGGGTGGTAATAACACATCTGTACCTGAGAAGAGATCCCATGAATATCAACCTGCTTCAGGAAGGGTCTGAGGAAGAGGATGACAGGCTTGGACAAACAGTAGCTGGGGTGTTTCAATTATGGAAAAGGGTCTTCTTCCCTCACCCCAGGAGCAAATGGTTTGTTCTTGCAAAAACCTGAAACCCTTCAAGGGACACCAAGGACAGGGATGGCTCCTTTTTGATCCCTCAAACTTTTCCATTCCTTGTATGGTTTTCCTGTTAATTGAATAAGCAAAGCAGACCAAGCTGTCACAGCCTCTTCCTATCTTCCTAGATTTCTGAAACAGTTGAAACCCCCAACAGTCTTGGGCTCATTTCTATTCAAGAGCATGTGGAAATGTGAGGCACAACAGGAGGGGGTGTCTTTACAATAGATTTGCACTGGATTAATCAAAGTGGAAAGCTGTATGCCTCTTGGCTTTTTTTCAGAAGAGTGTCTAATAAGATTAATTTCAAGGCTGTGATGTGAGTTACCATGTTTTCTTCCAAGCAAGGCAGAAAGGGCCATGGTGCAGGGTATTTTGGGGCTCCCTGCCAGCCAGTTCTGCTTCACACTTCTTTGCCAATTAGCCTTGCAATGTCTGCTCCAAACAAACAGGTTACCAATGAGCTTGTTCATTTAACATCATTTCTGTATCTTGTTTTCCCTATTAAAAAAATCTCTTATTTTTATGCTCCGGAGCTGGCAATTTAGAGACAAGGGTAAAAGGTAGGGGAGGGAGAGTCACACAAAAATACATCTGCACCATCTCCATTCTTGTTCCAACAGACCTCATTAGGGAACATTTGCTTGACTTCCCCAGGAGTAGGCCTGTACGGGGAAGGTGAGAAGCAAAGTGAGCTAGTGAGGAGCTGTCCAACCCTCGAGGACACACGTGCAGGCAGCTACCACTGCTCTGTGAACTGTAGGCCGCATTCTATTTATGCTAAAGGAAATGTGTGTTTGCAGATAGTTCTCAGTGACTTTGCTGTGAAAAAGGACATTGTCATTTATTTTAATCATAAAAGCTGGATATTGACTTTTCGTGTTGGGGTTGGGGTACGGTGGAAGGACTGAGGCATTTGTTTTCAAACAGGATAACTGCATTTTGAGGTGCAGTTTTTGGTCATGTACCAAAGCAAGTAAAAATCACTAATGTTCCCCAACTAAGTTTTGATAAAGATCTAGACCAAAGATTTAGAAAAATTATGCACTGCAAATTTAGAGGGGTTTAGGAAAGGAGAAACAAGTCTCCTATGGATCCTAATACTGATAGATGCTCACAATTTTGAGAGTCACTTAACAACATACAAATTTTGCAGATTTTTGAGCTAAGCAGAAAGGAATCAAAGTCAGTGCTCCCTACTCCAGCATTCTCTGTTGCAGAACATCAGTCTAGATCATCAAAGTGAAAAATTCTTTGAGTTACATCTCTCCTAAACAACACCGATGCATGGTAACACTTCAGTTATGAAGACATAGCACTGAAAGGCTTAAAAGCTCACTACAGTGGCTAGATATTCCTATCTTTTATTGGCTGAATTTTCCTGCCTGCTGTTTCTCATTTCAGAATCTATGGTTATCACAGAAAAACGTCTGATTCCTCTTTCTACTATGCACTACACGTCACAAAAGAAATTGTAAAGCTTGTCTGGGCAAGTATTTACCTCTTTCCTTCCCTACCACTCCCAAGGAATTTCTTTGATGACTTCTATAAGCACGATGAAGTATTTGGCTTGTATATTGTACCTCATCAAATTTTCAGGAAGTGCTGAAGTACAGATCTCGGAACACAGTCATTAATATAATCTGCTCTAGAGGCCTTTTTAGTTTTCTGGGGGATCTTTGTAGCTGGCTAAGAAAGCAGCTAAGAAACTGTACTGCCTCTATCACAGGGGCCCACATAGTGTCAATTCTTCTGCCAATCCGTCTCCACCACCACTGTCTAGCCACATACACATCGATCCAGGCTGACAGTCACTATCCTAACAAGGCTCTCATATGCTCTCCTACCATGAAGAAAGCTCCTGAGACAGCTCTGGAGCTGGGTGGAAGGTGAAGCCATGTCCTTTAGCTCCACAGTCAGGAGCAACTCTGCTTACCCTACTAATTCTCTTCAGCTTAAAGAATTCCAATATGCAAATAGTAATTAGAAGGAAATGTTAGACCAGCCATGTTAGCACTAATGTTGCAAACGCACTGCAGCTTGGTTTACATAATGACATTTTGACAGCATAATTATGTCAGTTAAAAGCAGGGAGAGGAGCATAGCTCCTGCATCTTAGCTATGAAGGGCAGAGTTGACAAAATCAGCTGTTGGGCTTGTTGAGGTCACTGTGAATCTGACACATTTTTTTCTGAAGCAGAACTAGAGTTGTACAGGGACTGCTCAGCTGGCTGTCAGTGGATAACAAGCTGTGAAAGCAAGAAAATATAGCCAGGGAGCAATGATGAACAATTGGAAGCACTACAGTTGGCACACATAGATCCACAAGAGGATGACCTCCTCCTTTTTTGACCTTCATAATTTTCACTAGAAGAGAAACTCCAACTGAATTCACCAGGCTACTGAGGATCTGCCACTGGGCAGGGTCAATTTAAAGTTCACAGCAACTGGGATGGACCCACGATCATAACAATTAAATATAATCATCAGGAACTTGGCTCAGATGCAACTGAATTTCTCAAATGCAGCCTACTCACAAGCCTTCCTATACTTGTAGAGTACATATACAAATTTAGTAACAAACAGTTTTATTACCTAGAAACATATGGGATAAGAAAAGAAGTGACTCAGCAGAAACAAAACCTCTGCTTTTAATTATTGCTATCAAGCTAACACTTACCTCATAGTCCTTAGAGAAGTCAGGTTTTGCTTCAAGATTTTGTACTGTGAAGTCAATGAAGACACCAAGTTCTTTTTCCAAAATGAAGCGATCAAATCCCTGTTTTAAATGAGGAAAAAAAAAAACATGGAAATTTCAAGAACAGTACAATTTGTACTTCTATGATAAGATGTGAGCAGCATGAATTATGACTCTGGTATTAAGTAGTTCTGGTCCATCTACTACTCTTCTTTCAAGAGAAACTTCAATTTCCATCTCCACTGAGGTTAAAAAAAAGACTGAATTAGAAGCATGTTTCTTCTCCAATTCAGTTTTCTTTAAAACAGAACAGTGGAGTTAAAAATGGTTTGGACAGAGGGCAAGGAACTATGCATAGCTAGAGCAAAGTCAGCAGTATTGTAGCATAAAAACATACACTTGAGTTTTTAAACAGAAAATGCATTCCTAGATTTTAGCAAGGAACCACTTACAGCCCTTTTCATTCCCTGTGTAATGGACAGGATCAGGAAAAAAAAACACAAAACAAGGTACGTATTCCATCTAAGTTGTTGTCTAACCATAGAAATTGAAAGTGCTTTTGGCAGTGAAACTCCTTAAGTCAAAAACCTCCTAAGCTTCCAAAACTGAGTATGGAGTACAGTTGCTAAAGTGAGCCCTTTCTATTAATCTGTATTCCACTGGAGTCTTAAATCTGCAACGCAGTGGTTTTTTGCCAAAATGCTGCCCAGGAATAAAGTATCCAAGTCACATCTTCACTGTGTGTGCACTTCAGCAGTCACTCCTATGTTACACAGCATGTTTTCTTCTCAGGTACTATCTTCTATCTCCTGCTTCTTAATTATTAATTGCTTAAGCTCCAGCCATCACCTGCTTAGTTCCTGCAGCGTTAAATTAGGCCATTTTCTGTTTTATGCAAAGACCTTTAATGGTATAAGCATGCTGACCACTAGTCAAAGCTATTAACTAATTGGGTTTTTTTGAGCACCCCATCATTTCATTTGCACACATGCAATGAAGAATCTTTTTTAAAGGCCCAAATAGTAACATTTCAACCTTCATTTTATTCTTTTCTTTTCATCGAGGTGAAGAGTGTGCTTTCCTCAGCCTTGGTGCATCCCTAGGTCTATTTCATGTTTAGTTTGCAATTTGATGCTTATGTCCTTTCACACAGAATTCACACCTACAGGAACAACAGTGTTTGACATTGAAGTAATTGCAACTGAATGGATCATGTCATTAAGCATGGATCCACCTGTTGGTAAGCTCCCAAGTAATGCGTGATACCAAACAGCTTTCATAACTGTCTGCTATGAGTAGCCAGTTATGCCCAAAATGACCACAACATGTTCATTTCTAATCTCTACAGAAACATGAGTCTTCAATGTCGGTCACTCAAAAGCTGATCTGTTTCACATCAGCACCATCTATACATCTATAAATTACAGCAATTTCCACCGTACAGCAAACCACTAGTACTGTTCACGCTTAACTTCCCACATCTAGCTTTTCTACAGTCATACTGGTCCTACCACGGGCTACTCGTGCATACACATAAGCCTCAGCCTCAGGCTTTGCATAGAATCAAAGCAGATCATGAGCTGGCATACAGGACAGCAACTGGGATGAAAGGACTGTCTAGTGCATGGTGGGGAGAAGTAAATTGTGTGGCATCAAACACTGCTGCCATGGGGGAGATAATGGCTCAGTAGGCAGGGTTGAAGGGAGATGCATGACGCAGCAGCATGGAGGACCACAGTCTCCCTCTGGGGCAGAGGAGATGCAAGACACCTTCAGAATGTGGATGTTAACATTTAGAAACATGTTTTACTCATTTCGTCTGGTCTCCTAAGGAAAAAGGAGAATGTAAATTTCCAAACTGAAGAGTAAATTAAATAAATATATTCCTGTAAATATTAGTGAAACGGGAGACATCAACTATATTCAAATTAATTCATTTTTTTCTTCAAATCAGAAAAATGCAGAATTCACAGCTATTTTCCAACAGTTTCAACTTTACCAAATCACTATTTTTCCATGAGGAAAAAGGTTTCCACAGGAAATTCACAACTAGTTGTGGCTAGTATGCCCCAAACACAGCCCTAGAGAGCAGCAGAGGAGTAGCTATCTCATCAATAGCTCACAAGACAAAACATCTTTACCTGCAGAATTTTATCATGAGTTCTGACCTTTAAAGAATTTAATGCCTCACTTCTGTAGTTACAAAGTTAAAATTTCAGCATGTCACCCTCTGGTGGTTACTGAAAGTAAATAAAAGCAGTGAACACCTGGGCTTTTTTTAAGCCTTTGAGGCCCCGGGGTGAGCCTGGCACACACTGCTGAGTGCAAGGCCCTCCTCAGGGGGATGGCCATGCATCCTGGCAGGGTGCACAAGCGTGGTGGCACGAAGTCGATTCCTCCTTGCGTGCTAGCGTAGAGCTGTCTCCTCTCCTCAAAACTCAGGGGAAAAAACCACTGGTCAGAACCTGCAAGGACCAGCACTGCTGCGGGGCCAGCGAGGGCCCCACCTGCTCACCCACCTGAGGAACTTTCTGGAAGCCTCCAGCTCCCACTGCTCTGCTGCCGCTGGGGAGCAGCAGGTCCACGCCGGACTGTGGGCACAACCCTGAGGGCTGTTGGTGGGACTTGGCACTATGCTGTCGTGGTGCAGGGCTGGCCATCAACCACTCTGGGTGGCATGGCCCCATCCCTCAGCGCCATGCCGGGGCCACAGCCTCAAACCCTGCAGGTGCTTGGCGTTCACCTCGGGGCGCCGGGGACCTCTGAGGCGCTTGGTGCATCTCGATTTTCACGCTTATGCAGCAGCCTGGACTGCTGGAGGAACTCTGAGGGGAGCCACCCAGGACAGGTTTTGGGACGAGGGGAGGCTGCAGGTGGTGAGGTCCCCCCGGGGCTCGGGTGGCACCTCAGGCTAGGGTGTAACATCCCCCCAACTCCCGGCCTCACACCCAGGGGAGCAGCAGCGAGAAACTAACCCAAACTGAACGGATGTATTCGACACGCTTCCTCTCATCTCTCCCTGACGAGTTATCCAGCTTCCTGTCATCTCTCCCTGAGGAGCTGTTCGCGGCTGAGGAGCGGCGCGAGCGGGAAGGGCGGGATTCCTGTCAGCGCTGAGCGCCCCATCTGTCACAGAAACCGGCCGCCCCCGCCCAGCGCCGCCACCGGGCGGCAGCAGCTCCGGGGTTCCGCAGCGACGCCGCGGCCCCGGCGAGGCGGCGGGACGGCCAGGGGGATCCAAGGGCGGCGGGAGCCGGCCCACAGCAGCGCTCCCGGCCGCAGCGNCCGCCGCCGGGCCCGGCCCCGGCAGCCACCGGCTCCGGCCCCGGCTGCCGCCTGCTCCGCCTCGCCGGGGGAAGGCGAGAAGAAGGGAGCGGGGAGCCGCTGAGGCAGCGGGGATGGCGCAAGGCCGGTGCTCGCTGGGGTACACGGGCTCTCTGCGGGCAGCCATGAAAGGCAGGCTGCCAGCTGAACGCTCTTCGCCTCGTGTGTGGGCCCGATCGCTGCGACAAGGAAACACATCCATCCTCATTTTACAGCCTGGCCTAGAAGCAGGATTGCAGAGATGTTTAAGCTCACAGCTTGTGAGTGAACACTGAGCCTTTGGGGATTTGGGTCAGGGAGAGCTGTTAAACGCTTTACTCAATCCCATTTGTGAATTAAACTAAAGCATGGGCTTAGCATCCATTCTGCAGGTTTAATGAAGTTTTAACTGATGCAGCCTGCCTTTCATTAACTTGGATGAACTTTCTGGAGTGCCCCAGGGTGGGGAACTTCAAAGGACGCTTGGTCAAAGTCATTTGAGAGGCCTCTGACTGAGCACGAAGCACCATCTCCCAAATGCCAAGCTACGCCTCCAACCCTCCTGGCTGGAGGCACAGCAGGGACTACTGCATCCCTTCCCTGTTTACACAGAACAAATTCATCTGTACCTACTGAGATACCTAGATTCATTGTGCTTCCAGTGAAAACCAGGCATTGCTCCTGAAAATATGCAAAGTATTATTTAAAATGTGTCTGAAACTTGGGCTGTTTCAACAACCTTTTTATTAAAAACAAAGTATTAATTTTTAAAAGCTTGGCACTTGGTACTTGTGAAAGCAGCATTTCCGCTGTCAAGAATTTTTCACTCTTATAGGGCAGAGGTAATCAAATCTAACAAAGCATGTGGAGCAAAGACTCTGAGAAGATTTACCCACTTATTTGACAGGCAGAGGAATTGCCTCATTTTGCCTTCTATTTTAATAATGAGTTGCTCTTCTCACTTGCCTGGATTGAACAGGCTGATCTCACCAGTAAGCTATTTTTCCACTCAAGTATCTGCCCAGCCAACTTGGAGCAAGACCGTAATGCCAGGCTGGGTTCTTTTATTGCATGAGCAGTAGTTAAGATCCCAGATGTTGCTGCTCTGCACCTGTACATCCTTATTTTTGTCAGCAGGGCAGGTGCTGCTGTAAGTGCAGCTGAAATGTAACACAGCAGTATTACTTACTGCATCACTTACTGCATTCTGCTGATGTGACAGTTGCCTGCTTGTAACCCATAGCCCTGTATCGGACATTGCCACTGTTAGTAACAGGCCACACGCTTTGCACTGAGTTTGCAAGGCCTCAGCACTGAGTCATGCCAGGCTTGCTTCGTGTCCTGGTTTCAGCTGAGTTAGAGTTACTTTTCTTCCTAGTAGCTAGCATAGTGCTGTGTTTTGGATTTAGCATGAGAAGAATGCTGATAACACACTGATATCAGTTTTAGTTGTTGCTAAGTAAAGCTTAGACTAGTCAAGGACTTTCTTTTTCAGCTTCCCATGCTCTGCCAGGTGCACAAGAAGTTGGGAGGGGGCACAGCCCAAGATAGTTGATCCAAATCGACCAAAGGGCTATTCCATACCATATGACGTCATGCTCAGTATATAAACCAAGGGGAGTTAGCCGGGGGGCAGCGATCGCTGCTCGGGGACTGGCTGGGTGTCGGTCGGCGGGTGGTGAGCGGTTGCATCACTTGTTTTCTTTTCCCTGGGTTTTGTTTGTCTCTCTCGTTCTCCTTTTCATTACAATTATTATTATTATTATTATTATCATTATTATTATTACTATTATTATTATTTTATTTCAATTATTAAACTGTTCTTATCTCAACCCGTGGGTTTTCTTACTCTTGCCCTTCCGATTCTCTCCCCCATCCCACCGGGGAGGGGGAGGGTGAGCGAGCGGCTGCGTGGTGCTTAGTTGCCGAGTGGGGCTAAACCACGACACTTCGGCTGAACATTTGCTGACCTGCCTGCAAGTTTTCTTTTAACTTGGCTTAGCTGTAACAGCATTTTTTTCTTCTAACCAGGTGGTTATAGATGATTTGGTTTTACTTTTGCTTATCCTTTTATGGTACCACTGTAGTTGTGTACAGACAGGAGTAACAAGTAGTTGTTCTGTGCAGAACAAGATACTTACAACAAATATTATGATGTAGCGTGGAGAAATACAGTCCTGGGATGATAGCAGAGGCCTTGAGAGGTGGAGACACAGGATGCAGTGGGGAGGAGTACAGGCACAAGATGACAAATGATGAGGCACAGCCTTGCCACTGGAGACCCCATGGCTATAAACAAATCAACAATTATTTTCCATTAAAAAGAAAAAGAGACCTAGAGTTAGACAAAAACACCTTTTTATGGATAACAGAACAAAGAAAAAGTTTCTAGCGTATGCAAGGTACATCGTATATGGTAAATTTGGATATTGTATGGAGTTGCAAACCAGCACTGAAACAGCAAGGTGTGAAAGCCTGTTGGCAAACATAAAAAAGACCCCAAGTGGATCCTGGAGCGGAAAAAGATGCAGCCATCAACATCACATTCTTCCCAGCAAAAGACCCCATGTGTTGGCGACCAGCCTCAGCACCCCTACCGCCGGCCTGAAGCCACCAATCTGAAGACCCCAAGAAGCAGTGGCAGGGTGAGTGTAACACCAGGAAAGGGGGAAAAAGCTAGGAAGTGTGAATATAACCGTTTTAACTGTATTGTTATTTTTATTATTATTGCAACTCTTTCGGTAGAGAAGTGTTTTTTCTTTTTCTGTAATAATTAGATCTGGACTAATAATGATTCTTAGAGTACACTTAAGATTTCAATTATACTAACAAGAAATTCTTGGCTTTCTATATATGATATGTTTCCTCTTTCTTCATAAACAAGATTTTGAATGTAACATGCTTTAAGCCTACTCTACATTGTCACAGTAGTACTCAAAGTGTACTCAGAGTTAGAGAAGCAGGATGAAGGTCCTTGCATATGATCTGTAGTCTGGAACCTCCTCCACTTTTCTTGAAGAAAGTACAGCAAAAAAAAAATTGAGTAGTAAGAAGAGAATTTAGCAAGATTTATAAGTTGTCATGGTAATGTACTCTTAAATGTAAATTAGTCTACAAATTTAGGCAAATGATACTAAGAGCTGCCAACTGTTTAAGGATTTTTTTTTTTTTGTAAGAAAGATTGCAAGTGTTGCAATTATTTTTTTAATTTACTTGTTTTAAAAATTATACATTTCTTATTGGCAGAACAGCAGATTATTTGTTGAATTTAACTTCAGATGTTTATATATTTATTTGAAAGAATCTCCGTATTCTTGTAAACTAACTCTTCCTGCCTCCCTGCTTCCATGGATTTATATTTATATCCCGGGCAAACTTGGCACTCTGTGATGTTAGAAAGCATGGCTAAAACTCATATGATTGTTTAGCCTTCCCAATGGGGAGGAGGCAGGAAAGGAATCAAACAGGTTTTTACAAACACTTCTACTAATTGCAGTAACACCTTTAAAATAAAGGTTATAATTAATTAAATACTTGACATTGTGATGAACTTTCATGGGAACAAGGTTTCAGACATGTGGAATCTATTGCAAATGCTCACTAAAAATACCACTCCTTAATAATTAACACAGAGCTGGACTTACACCGGAGCAGTGTACATTTCTGCGAGCTGCTCCTTGAATTTGTGTCACCTCCATATGCAATTAAGTTTAGGGAGTCCTGTTTAAAGCCTGACTTTCCTAACTATGCTAAAGCCCTCATGCATCCTTGGATGGACTTAGAACAAGCGGTGTGTGACAGTGCAGGGCTTGAGCTCAGTGGTGCCACTTTATGGAGATAGGAACTGCTGTTCTCAGCATACAGACTGCCCTGAGACCAGCATTTCGTAGGGTGCGTGGGAGCGTGCCCACAGCTCCGGCTGCCCCCTCACTGATCTCCATGGCTGGACATCCATCTCGCAGCTGCTGCCCTGTCACTCTGAGGAAGCTGCAGGGAGTACAGCGTTAAAGAAAGAGTTGAGCTGCCCTGAAAGGCATGTATGATGTGCCAAGCAGTGAGCAGCAGAAAGGCTGCGTAAGGAGGTTTCTCGCCAGCCTGGTTTCATATGACCTGAACAGCTCAAGGGGATACGTATGACAACTGAACTGAAGCCATCTCCAGCCATCAGAAGCTGGAACTCTACCCAGGGTCAAAATGTGAGCAAGATCTGCTGCTATAGCATGTCTGTCTGGCCGTGGTATTTATTTAGTATTTTTGGAAATGCAATCTGAGTGTAGCAGATTATTCAGAGGGGACTCAAACTATTTTTGAAAAGATTACAGATTATTTATGCAGGGGTTGGTAGGCATGTGGAGGCTGGGAGAAAGCAGGAAGGTGAAGGGAAATTAGAGCTAGAAGAGAGGCAGGAAGGGGATAAATGGGTATAGGGTGAGCTCTGGAAAATACATACCAAAAGTAGGTAGAAATGGGAATAGACCTATGCTACCATCCAAGCAGATGCAAGGAAATCCTTCCTTAGGAAGGAGAGTGCTTTAGCGGTGGGGATGGAAACCCTCTCCCTGCCCCACGGGGGAGCCAGGGTCTGGCCTGTCTGCCACTCAAGGATTGTCAGCCAGGGACACGACTCTTTAAGCCCAGCTAATCCTGAAGCATAGTGGCGTCTGGGGCACTGCTGGGTAACAGAGGAATTAAGCTCCAAGTAAAGCTGCTCCTGCTGCATGTACACACTGGAGACTGTATGTGCTGCCACAAACTAATGGTGTAGTAAGGAGTGGGGGGACTGATGCAAAATTTGAAAGGAGAGGCCAATTCTTGTAGACACCAGAGAGACCTGCCACTACTCCCTCATGCTTTGCTGTGAATTTTAGCTGCCCGGTATGCAAAGGTAATGCTTAGTAGCAAAACATTCAGAGTGAACAGTTCCCAGTATTGTGAGGCAGCAAGTTCCACAGTTTAATTCTGTGCTGCGTTAAAATGTACTTCCTTTTGCTTATTTTAAATTCTGTTACCTGGTAATTGCACTGGGCTCCCTCCTGTAAGAACGAAGGAGAGCTCTGGGAAAAACAGTCATTTCCTATTTACATTTTACACGCCATATTTGAGCTTTTTTTTTTCCCCAGTCGCATACCTCCAGTATTATTTCTTCTTCAAGCTGAAGAATTCTGGACTATTTAACCTCTTCTCACTATTCCATATTGCTGGTTATTCAGGGTATAAAGCAAAAGAAAGGAAGATAAAAAGGCTGGTTTTTGTATCTGCCTCTGTCTTGCTATCTCCTAAAATCCATGCCGTATTCAAAACAAGGCAACATCATGGATGCATACTGTGATATGAAGATTGTTCCTGCTTTCTTCTTCTATTTGTTTCCTAATACTGCCTAATGTTACAATTGTCTTTCTGCCCTCTGCTGAAATGGAATAGTCAGACTTCTTTTTTTTTTTTTTTTCCTCTGGTGGCAACAGTTAATTTGTAGTCTAAATTGATGGAGGTATAGAGTTATTTTTCCTCATATGCATTTCACTGGGCTTTTCACTATGCTGTCATTCATTAGAGCCTCTGTAGCTCTTTGCATTCAGCTTTGTATTTGACTATCATGAATAACCAAATACCCACAGACTGCCAAACACCTGCAGTCCATCACCCTTCCCACCTACCACACTCCCCTTGTCAAGTCAATCATGAACCCATGCATCAGTGCAGCACTCAGCCCACGCCCCTTCGTAACTCAGAAGCATCCTCCTTTCCAGCAGGGGTGGGATTCTTATTTCTGCTCAGCTCTTCTCTTTTAAGCCCTTGGATTGAAGGTTATCAGTCCAATAGAGGATTTTTCTCTCTATGCGTAGTTTAGGGTCTCTAGGAGGCTTTAGTGAATACTTCGATTTTTAAAAAAATTTTATTTTTTTTTAATTTGACACATACACCTTATTTTTTTTCACTAGGAGAGTAGTACAGCACTGGTGTGGATTACTGAGAGAGTTTGTGAAATCTCCATCCTTAGAGGTTTTCAAGACTGGGCTAGACAAAGCCAGCGCTGAACTAAACTAGCTTGGTCACCCTTCTCACTTGTAGCACAAGTCTGGGCTACATCATCTCCTGAGTTCCCTTCAACCACCACTTGCATGGTTTTATATTAACTGTGTCAGACCTGTCTGCTTACTTATGAGCTCCTTGCAAGTTTTAAGAGCAAACCTTACTTACAGTTTCTCTTAATATTACAGCAGCTGGTTCCCCCCAGCTTTTAGCGAAGTACCTCATCAGCTGTCTCTGCTTTATTATAGCATGTAACTCAGCAATTTCTTTTGGAATGAAGTTAAACTTGCTAGCCTGTGGTTAGTAGGATTATTTCTGAAGCTCTTTTGAAAGCTTGTGGTCACAGTCTTTCCTCTAGTTCCAACTGTAAGTGACATGTTATAAACCACAGCCATTTGCTGAGTTGCTTTAGCGCTCTTGGTCCACACCCATTGGGCCTGACAGTCATTGATAATCAGCTCTTTTCATTCCTATATTGTTCCTGCTTTGACACTGGCATATCCTTGACACTTTTCCCTCCAACAAGTTTCCAAGAAGTCTATTTTTAATCAATATGCTCTCTGTCTTCAAATTCTTCGCAAATAGTGACAAACAGTAAGAGACTAGAGCATTGTGTGTCTGCCAGAACACTGGTGGTGATGTCTCTTTAGTAAATCTTGTGTTTAAGTAGAAGTGCTGCAAGGAAGCTAACTAAAGACATCCTACATTCATGCACAATCTCTTTCATAAAGTTATCTGTGAACTCCAGCAGGTGGAAAATAAGGTGTTGAATTGTATCCTTGCCTTTCATAAAACCTCATATTCCTGTCCCAAATCCCACATTATTACCAACAATCTGTATGTTGAGAAGATCTCCTTTGAATACTTCTGCAGCCTGACCAGAGTGCGGTACCTGTTATGCAGTAACATGAGCAGTGCCCAGCCATTGTGACTAGGACAGCATAAACCAGTATGACAGTTTCCAAGTAGCAATGAACTCATCTGCTCTCCCTGTGCTGCATCCCCCACATAAGGCTCCAGGTGCGTTTACAGAGCTCCTTGCAGAAATGAGGCATTCTGGAGCCAAGTGAACACACACTTACCTCCTTTGCTCATACACGCATAGCAGGGCTGAGCTCAGATTTCCGCCACTGCCACAGGGCACAGCATCACAGAGACAGGACTTCGGACATACTCCAATGACCCTTCAAGTGCTCCGGAGAGCCACAGAAACTCAGCAACAAAATTCCTTGGGGCTATTGCCAGCTGCCGGGATATCTGAGGAGGCAGAGTCACAACATGCCTCCAACATTTACTGTGTTTCTACAGAGATAAAGGAGTCAGCATGAAATCTGCTAGATGTTAAACTTGTTAAACTTGTTGCTCTTGACCTCTGGATCTTGAGGAGCTTGTTTTGGCAAGCTGTATTCAAAGCTGGGTTGTGATTGTTCCTGGGCCTCCTGGTTCTCTCCTTACGAGAGTAAAAAGAGCAAAAGACCTGTAGTTTTCCTTTTGTTCCTTTGCAGTTTGATGCTTATGATAATGGTTATTCTGAAACATTGAGAGCAAGAGATTATGGGTTTCACACCTTTCACAGCATCTCGAACAACCACAGTTATACTCTAGTAAGTATCTATTCTTACTATTGGACATCATGGCTGGTGAATTCACTTCTGAGTAAACCACCTCCTATTTTCTACTACCACTGCGTGGTACTCTACAGACCAGTCAGTGCTGGTCACATTACTGTGATGTGAAAATTGAGGATTGATAACTTCATGTCTGCTTAGCATTTCTGTGGAACTGGCACTGGAAAGCTGGGCCATAAATCAAGCACCATGAAGCAGCCTGGACCTTAGACTGATGGAAGCAAACCTCAGCATCCTGAAACAGTAGCCATTTTAAAAGAGTCTTTTCAGTAGATCAGGATGAATTTTTTTCCCCCCTAGAACAAGAAGAGAATAGAAGTTTCTTCCTGGTGTTGAGGAACAACTCTCAGGTACTTTTGCCCAACAAGGACTTTTCTCTTGTAAAATCTTATTTTGGTGGTGATATTGAAAAGAGATGGGGGAAGAGGTAGAGGGGATGATGTAAAGAGATTTCTTAGCTGTGTACTAGAATTTTCAACTGCATTCAGTGGAAGAGAGCAAAGCAGCTTCCAAGGAAAGCACTTGGCAGCCTAGTGCCACTGTGGTTCTGGAGCCTGCCATCACATTTGCAGATGTTGCGCTGTGTGCTGCCAAACTTAAGGCAGAATACTGACCTCAGCTGTATCTTGCTAAGTTCTCAGTGTTGCAACTAAGTTGCTTATGGTGCAGTAGCATATGCAGTCTTCGTGGCAACTGTCTGTAGGTGACATGTTTTGCAATACACTGGGATACAGCAACCTAATCCTAGACAGCATGCAGTACTACTGGAATCTCATTTGGGAAGTGAAAGGTACTTGAAGGCTAATAGCTAGCCCATTTCCAGCCCCTTAAAGCCCTCAGTGGCATCTTGTTTTTACAAGAAACACTTGACACTTCAGAACAGGAAGTGCTGTGCAACCACATGCCAGGCCCAGATGCTGATCCAGCTTCTGATACGTCATAACTTGCACAATGGGTCTTCTTCACCCTGTCAGACCCCTGTCTCTCTGATTTCACCTCCAGGGAAAGCTTGTTAACTACGGGTATTCTCTGTTCCCACCATTGGTCCAGATGAACGACAAGTTTCAGCACTAGCATGCTAACAAATATTTTCTTTCACAAGTCTGAATCTCTAGAATTCTTATTTAATCTCCAGGACACCAACAATTCCACATGCTCCTGAAATAATCTGACATTTACTGGTGTTGAGGAAACACCATCAATTAAGACAATGACTAAGGCTGTGCAGAACAATCCTGCTCTTCTGGATATCCTTGTCTTACCTATGCCCAAAATCCTGTTTGAAAGGGAGATGATCTCCACCTCTCTAAGCATAACATCTCCTGTTTGGGAAGTCAAGCTACATACTCACAAAGTCTAAGTAGAATCTCACATATGTAATTAGTGAAATCCGGGTTCATAGTACTCCTTCAGGTCTTTTGGTTGTATCATTTCCAACATCTTAGTGCAATGATTTTTTTGCTAGACCCAGGAGAGAAAGTACGTTTCAATGGTGCCGCATGCTCCTCTCGCTGGAATGATGCTAGCAGTGGCTCAGCAACTAGGTGGGTTTTGAATTCAGGCCCAGGAAACACACAGTGGGGTTCCAG
>VYZW01017185.1:2912-15995 GCA_013401315.1 Balaeniceps rex
CTTCAGATTCCTTTCCAAAACTAAAAACTTGTTGCAGTTATCCTTGAATTTTTGTGTGGAGTCATTTTGTTGTGGTCAGAGGCCAGTGCAACAGTATGTACAAGATCTTAGAGTGCTGGCCTTTTCTATCATTAGGATTTCTTTATGCAATTGTTATCTTCATTTTTTTTCTTCATAGAGAGAGAAACGGAAGTTTGCCCATTCTTCTGCATTTGATATTTTTCCTGGTAGTGCTCATGTAACTGAAGAACTGTGTGGAATAAATTTTTCTTTCACTTCTGAAATTTTTCTTCCACTTTTCAATTAATGTGCTAAAATAATTTCCCTATTTTATAATTCCTGTGTGTCTGGCAGCCGGACACTCCTACAAGCTGTTAGAATAACTGTTTTAAAACAACTGTTTTAACAATTATTTGAATGGGAAACTTTGGCTTAAATATTCCGAATTAGTCTTACTGTGCTTTATTTTATTTTTTTTAAAATAATTAATCTCAAACCCACTAATTAACTAGACTCTTTGTGTACTACGTTTAACACCTCCTACCAGCCAGGAATATACATCAGATATCTACATACATAAAAAGCTAGCCTTTCCCAGCTTGTTGTGTGCTTGTAAGGGGAAGGTGTTATGGGTGCACTGGAAGAAAAAAAATAATTCTGCTAATGACTCTTGAGCATGGTAGTTGTAGAGAATAGGATGCAAATAATGGTTTGTTTTTACTAAGCAGCAAAATGAGCTATTTGATGTTACTTTTACTGGGTTTATAAATCACTTTAATTCAAAGTTAACATAGGTTTGTCATACTTCAAGCTTAATTTTGAACCATTTTTTAAAAAGGAAACCAGACTTTTAACTAAAGAATTCTATGTAAACGAAAAAGAACACTGGTACTTACCCTGTTTTCTAGTAGTGACATATAATAAGGACAGTGAAGTTTTTCTAAAAAGCCAGAGCTTTTCTTGAAACAGGTTTGACTGTGCATAATTTTAAGAAATCCTGTCTTGAAGCTTTTCTTTTCACTGAAGTATTTTTAGTTTCTGTACAGTTTTAACACTTTGATATTTTTTAGGTTCTGCCATTATAATTGCATCTCCAGTGCAACCTGTTTTGCAAGGAATGGTGGGAATGATACCTCTCTCAGTAGTAGGACAAAATGGAAATACATTCTCAGCACCTGCCCGCCAGGTAGCACGCCACAAATAAAGCTTTTCAAAATAAAAGCTGAAGTGATAAGGAGTCTTTTGGTAAATTGTAATGGAATATTTTGATTCTTTCAAGGTTCTACATATGCCTGTAGCTAATCCAGTGTGCAACAGAAGTGTCCCAAAACTTCCCATCCCTCCCAAATCACAAAAGATTCCTGGAGCAAGAAACAAGACTAATGCAGGTACCTGCCTTGCATTCTTGAGAAGGGCAGAAGAAAAGGGGGGGTTCTAAAGACATGTCAGTTCTGAGTAATAAAGTTTTATAAATAACAGTGCTCCTCTGCCAGGTAACTGCTGGGATGGCTTTGAGAGAGGCCTGTACCTGCAGTTGGTAACTGTATTTGCTCCGTTTACAAAGAACAACTGCCAGCTTATAAAATAATTCCAGATTTGGGATTAAGCTTATTTCCAAAATTTAATGTTTCAAGGCTCTAATGCAGTTTTAAAAGTTTATTTTTCTTTATATTTCTGATTTTTTTTCATCTCGTTGTTTGTAAGTACAGTTTACTGCTGCCATTGAAACCAAGCCACATGGTAACAAAGAAGTTATTTGAAGAGTCAGCAATTCTAAACATTTATTAAGGAAAATATTTAATAGAAGTGTTGCATATTTATACAAAAAATGCACTCTGCTATCTGTTTTCTCTTTGCCATTTCAGCTGTGTATTCATTTCATTGAGACCGTGCTTCTTTAGATAGTAAATTGAAACAAGACTGGAGTTACATTCATTTCTCAATGTTGGGAGGGGATAAAGAAAAATAATTTAAAATAGAAAATAAATTGAGTTATTAGGACAACTTGTGCTTTAGCCTGTCTACCTTTTTTAAAAAGAGTAGGCTTACACATAAAAATGAAAATAGAATGAAGTTGCAAATGAAGAAAAAACCCTAGGATTGTATAGTTAGTCTGTGTTCTGGTTTGCTGATGTATAACTGAGAGTTCCTTGTCATTATTTCCCTTCTACTTGGAAATCCCTGCTGTGCATCTGTAAGTCCAGCACAGTTGGTTTTGTCTTGCCAGGCCTATGTATTACCTAAGTGTGGACAGCAAGCTTCTTGTTTATACTTGGTGACCTTTGCTAATCTATTCATCTGTAAACTTTAAAATTACAAAAAAATTGCAGAGTTTTGTTGCTAGGTTTTTCTTTATTGATGCTCTGTCAGGTGAAATGTCATTGTACTAACTGTGAGATGATTTATTTGGAATATTGTTGTTTATTAATACTTCATCTGTTGTTCCAGGAAAACTGGTACCAAGTGTAGCTGAGCCTTTGAACCATACAAATTCTCGAACACAGAGGTCAGTAGTGCTAGGTATTCAAACTTGCTTTCTTTTTCCTGCCATGAATTTCTTCGTACAGCATTGGTGGAGAGGAGAGCAGCTTTTTTTAACAATGGCATAAGCAGTACCCCCTTTATTTCCTCCTGTCTGTCTGCTAGGAGCATTGACACAGGTGTGTGCTAGTACTGGTGCAGCCTGTGCTGGAATTTTGCTGTTACTGTTCCTATGTTAGTTTGGTATGGCTTTGTGTTTATTTTCTCCTGTCTCAATTGTCAAATAAAAATTGTTTGAGCGGAGTCCAAGCTAGGAGAAATTGCCTGTTACATTTACTGGGAGATTTTAATGACTAAAACCTTTTTTTTTTCTTTTCAGATGAGTGTTACCCATGGTTTTGTAGTGTAGCCTCTAGTAGAGCTTGTTAGATTGAGTCCTGTATCTGCATTTCAGCTGTACAGATTAGAACACTCCTTGGTCAGGTATAAAGTGAAAAGTCAAAGGAAAGATGGCGAGGAGAACAGCTTGCTAACTTTATATTGATGAATATAACTTAATTCCTAATTGGGATAGGTACTAGTTTTCTGTTGGGCAAGTGAGAGAAAAGAAAGCAAGGCTTCAGTAGTAACTCTCCTTATTGTTAGTGGACTTAAGGAACAAAAGGATGTTGGAATGAGCAAAAGAGTGTAGGAGGAGATAAGAAGTTCTGTTTAAATATTAGAGATGACACGTTCTTTTATTGTAAAAATAAAATATACTTTAAAAAAATAATCTACCTATTTGGAACTCAGTTAAAATGTTGGAAAAGTGGAGGAAAACAGGAACAATAAAGTCAAGTTATTAAAAAAAAAAAAAATATACCAAGGTGTACAGTTTACATGCATGCAAAAATTAGTGATTTTTAAAAAGCCACAGAAGCAAGATTTGGATATCACTTTGATAATTCAGCTTTCTGTTAATCAATCTCCAGACATATGTTTTGCATAGCAAAGAGAGCAAGATGTTCCCTGTAGAGAGATGTAATTTCTCATTTCTATTCTCTACCCTCTGTCTCATCTCAAATGTCACGGAAATAAACTGCTACCACCCATACCTTCCTTTACCATCCCAAAGGTACCGAAGTTACCATCCCAAAGTTAATTTGACTTTTCCTCTTACAAACCATAAAGGCCTATCTGCATGGGGCAGTCTTACTAGCATAGATGAATACACAGAAGCTTCTCTTGGAAATGTAGTGCAAGTCAGGAAGGGGGCCCAGACATAACAGTGGTAGGAACTGACAGAGCAGAAGCATTTTTCTTTTGACATCGCTGCAGTGCAGTGGTGGCTTTTTCACACTAATGTGGCTGGTTGTCAGGTGGAGACCAAGCCATGGGGAGTTTGTATGTTCTTGTCCAGATCCCCACTGAAAACTTTTTGTCTTGCTCTGTAGCCCGTCACCTACAGCAAATGCATAGGGGAGAGTACAAGGCACACATGTGATGATACTGCCCAGAATATTCTGGCAGTCTCTTAGCAGTGTCAGCTCCAACGACTTCTAGAGCCATAACCAGCATTCTGGGGTGGTCTGTCCTGTCATGAATGCGCTCAGTTTCTTTTTGAACTCAAGTAAACTACCAGCATCCACAAATATCCCAGGGTAAAAAAGTTCCCAGGCTGAATTACATGCAGTGTCCAAACCTCCTTGTTTTGTTTTGAACCTGATACTAGTTTTACTTGATGCCCCTAGTTCTTCTGCTGGAAGATAACAGCAAATAGTTTCCTTTTTGTTGGCTTTTTTCCCCAGAGCTCTGTTGCATCTCCCCTCAGTCATCTCTCTTTCCAGGCTGAAGAGCCCCAGTCTACCTGATTGTTGTTTGTACAGACTCTGTTTCATACCTTTTTGTCATCCTTTTCGGCCTTCTCTGAGCTTTCTGCAGTTGTATCTCCCTTACTCTTGGTCTTTGTGTGTCGATAAAGTACTTACATTTAAAGCATGGAGCTTTAAACACCTGTTTTGAGGTGCGGGTGGGGACTTCCAGCCAGCTGAAATGAACTTGCCTAGTAAGAACATGTTTGTTGCTGAAGGGTTTTCATCTCATTTTCAGGACTGGAAATTTGGACAAGCTTATCCCTGCAGAACTAGGAAGGAAAGTAGAGGAGAACTTACCTGTTGCACCAGTAGAGAGCACAAGCTCAAATTCAAGACAAAGTGAAAGTCACAGGAGAGTGCTTTGCTTTGATAACGTCCTACCCACTCCAGGAGGAAACACCCAAGTTCAGACTATTAAGAGTTTATCCCAAAAAGAAAGAAACGAAAATGCTTTATCTGCTGTTGACTCTGCGTCATCATCTGCTAAGGCACAGGTAGCAAAGAGAGAGAAGGATAAAACGTTGCCTAGAATTCTGTGTAAGCCAGAAGTCAGTAGCAACAGAAGTGCATCTGCAAAGGAGCCACAGCCTGAGCGGAAGGTGGCAACTGCAGGGCTTCCATTAGATCCCTTCCACAAGACGACAGCAAATAAAGAAAATGAATTACGAAGGGATACTGATGAAAAACAGAAGAACCAGGACACTGCCAAACTCTCAAATGGCCAACAAAGTGTTAGCTTATGGAATGAGAAGACAGTTGCTTCGGTGCAAGAGCTGAACAAAAAGCAAGGGTCACTGTCAAATGGGAACAGCAAATCTTCAGTGTCCGTTTCTTTGTCTTCGAAGGAGCCCAAGCGAGAGCCAGCTAAAGTTTCCAACCAAGGCCTTTGCCTGTCAAGTCCGTTCACCAAACAATGTGTGGAAATGTTGCAAGACATTCAGTGGCATAGCCCGACTAGTAAAACAGTTGAAAATGGAGAATTGCCAGTACCCCGTACACCGTCTGGAGTTGGGGACAGGCATGCAGATGATACTACAGACAGCGTACGGACACCGACCTGTCGACGCTTCAGCGAGGACAGCACGACCCCTAGAATAATGGTACCCCCTGCTACGCCAGACTTGCCTGCCTGCAGCCCGGCTAGTGAAACCGGTAGCGAAAATAGCGTCAGTATGGCTGCTCACACGCTGATGATACTGTCACGGGCGGCTATTGCAAGGACTAGCGCTGCAACCCCCCTGAAGGACAATACTCAACAGTTCAGATCTTTAAGGAGCGCAGTAAAGAAAAGAAAGCTAGAGGACTTGAATGAGGGTGAGAGAAATTCTCGTTCTGCAAATAGAAAAGACCTTCAAAGCTCTCCAACACCATCAAAAAAGAAGAAAATAAAGGCAAGTACAGGCACTTACTTTTTAATTTAAAATTCTAAATGTATATTAGAGATCTATATATGTATTATTTATAATGGGATGGTTCAGAGGTGCTAGTCCAAATCCCCAACACCCTATTTATATTTGTCAGTTTTGCTAACTTTGCCTCTTGAGCCTGCTCTGAACTAACAGTTTTCTTAACATGAGTATAGTCTTCAGATACACACAAGTAACTCCTACTGACTCTCTGCACATACCTATGAAAATCAAATTATTTCTCTCAAACACGAACGAGTTTCTAAATTCTAACTTCAAACTAAGTTTCTAGGTGGAATGTAGGAATTAGGCCAAACTGAAACTAGGCCTTACTAGAATCCAAGCTACTCTTGCATCCTCATTTACCACCAGGACTCGGAATCCACATTTTGTGTATTCCTAGTCTCTGTGGTCTACAGCACTGTGCCTTTGACTTGGGGATTTAATGGCAGATGCAACGGTGTGAGACATGAAAAGCTGATGTACATAAATAATCAAAAAGGAGACACAGTATAACTTTGTAATTCACAGTACTTAGTTACAGCATACTCCTGAAATACTGTCACTGAAGAATGCTCACTACTCATACTATGTATGTGAGGAGGGCTGGGAGGCTGTGCCTGTCTGAAGTGCGGGTGGGCTACTGCTGCAGCGGAGAGCTCGGCTGCTCCTGGCTTGTGACCATGCCGTTGTACCCTGGGGGGTACAGGTAAGTGTATGTGCATTTCTGTGTCTGATTTCTGGGTGAGCTTTGTGCAGTTACGTCTGCAAGGTAGACAGAAGGATGAGGAAGAAAGGAATGCGTACAGACTCTTCAGTATCTTGGTATTTAACAGGTTCTTAGTATGTAACACAACTGTTTTTTTCCTCTTCTACAGAAAAAGAAGCTACCAAATTCTTTTCCAGCAGGAATGGATGTGGACAAGTTCTTGTTGTCTCTGCATTATGATGAATGAAAAAAAAAAGTTGAACTGTGACTACCTAAAGCTAGGTGTTGTTATGCTGAGGTTTTGCATGGGAAGAGAAGTTAATTCTAAAGGGTGAGTTGCACTTTCAGTGCACTGAAGTTTCACTTTATAGCAAAATCATGCTGTTTCTGAAGCAGGTTGCTACATGTAAATACCATTGAGTTGGTGTATGTTTATTTTTGAAAAAGCACTTGCGTAATTATAGAGCCATTTAATTTGCAAAATTGTAAATTTGTATAAATGTAACGTAAGAAAAGTTGTATGTTTCCTGTTACACCACGTTGTCTGTGTTCTGCTGCATTCTCTACTTACCCATATGAACCGCTTGGCCAATTTGTGGACAGGTTGTGAATTGAAGGCAGTGGTTGTAGTTCACCGTTCCAAGACACGGGCAGCTAACCTGGCCACTTCCTGTTGTCTTGCTGAATCTGAGAGGGACTTACTCTTCAGACGTAACTGGCTTGTACTGACTCTCTTCTCTCGTAACTGCCAACCCCATGTTGTAAGGCTTTGAACGAGTGAACAGAAATACCAGTAACTAAACACAAGGCTGACAAAAGCTCCAAAGGTATTTCTTGTCTAATGAAGCTTTTCCCAACCAGTCATTCAGGTAAGAACTTTAATTTGGATAGGCCTCATCTGTTTACAGGATTTGCTGCATAGGATGTCGTTTGAATGCAGAAGCTGTTTTCAAACAGTGTACTTTGTCATGGGTTGAGCCCCGTATTCATACCCTGGTATAAACACCTAAACTGTAGCAATAGCCAGGCAAGAATTTCAGCGTGTTCTGTTGCAAAAGTCAATTCTTTTAACTGTCATTTGTACTGTTGAGAAAGCGTGTATTAATATCACTTATGCTTTTAGCCAGACATGGAAAAATTTGCATCTAATCTTTCTGTTTAATTCTGTAGAATTTGTCATAGCTATTATACAAACTCTGCAAAACAGGCACAGGAGAAGCTCGGCCTACATTTTAGTAATAATTAGCATGGGTGAAAATTACCACACTAAGCCTTGCTCCAGTACTGCAGAATTTTCTCTACTGGTATTTCCTCCTTTGTTCTCAAATTGTTGAGGTCTTAAAAAATGCAAGTTTTCTTGTAAGAGATCTGTACAGCAACAGGGCAATGTTTCAGATAGTATACAAGGATTCCTAAGGAACCCATATTATGCAGTAGATGTTTATATTAAACCCATCCAATAACTAAATACTGCATAGCATTTACAGCTTGAATAAATATTTTTGTTTTAATAAAAAGTTCTGTGTCTTGCTTAAGGTTTTGTAAGTCCACTAAGCAGCTTTGCGGATATTGTATAGAAAAGTCATATTGATAGGTCACGGTCATTTTTGAAGACGAGGAGTTCAGTATTAAACACCAAGTTCTAATAGCAGCAATTGTCAGAGTGGCAAAAACAATTGTCTCTGCTACATGGTGGCATTTTATGCTTAATAGTATTCTGACAGTTGATACATGATATTTTTAAATAGATTTGCTATTTACTTGAGACATAGCGTAGCTCTTCTGTGGGACAGCCAATATCCACCATAGTCTTTCTTTTTCAGTTCAGGTGGTCTGGCAATACTAAAAAGACTTGAATTATCAGTTCACTTACACTTCCAAAGGAAGAAGCGTCTTCAGTTCCAAGCTGCTGCCATATGGCAAATAATTTTTAGAAGAACAGGCGTCAGAGCACGAATGAAGGTTAATTTTCTTAGTATGCAGCATTGAAACCCCACTGTTGGTTTGCTACCTCTACAAGTACATTCCTTCCCAGAAAAAACAGATCCCACTACATCCCAGTCAAAGTGTTTATTCCCCCTACTTTACAGAGGAAAATAGAAGGACAATCAGTGGGTAAAGATGACTTCCTGTTAAGTTAATGTCAAAATAAGAAAACAGTTGTCCTAAATACCAGCTAAGAAACTTAAGCGTTTGATGTTTATCCCTTGTGAAAATGCTGAGGGGGGAATAGGCTTTGTACTGGTGAAATAGCCAGGTTTTGCCCTTTGGTAAAAAGCCTGCCGAAGAAACTGCGTGAACTTCTCACCGAAGTCTTGACCAAGATTCATTCCAGGCAGGTACATTCCTGTCTCCCCATACTTGCAGTAGGAATGCTTAACCCTCTATTCCTGAAGACTGAACTGTGAATTCAAGAGCGCAGCCAGGTATTGGGCAGTTCCTAGCAAAATTGTACCCTTTCGGTCCTGAATCCACTTCTGCTTAAAAGCATATTGACAAAACTGTACATATATCACAGAGGTCTAAATGAACAAAAAAGGGAGCAGCAGCATTTTGAGGCCACATTAGTACTTGCATGTGTAAGTTACTCCACCATCTTCTCTACGTTGCTTTGATACTACACCCCACGCCAGGGTGAGTGAGTGCTATAGCAGGCCTCTTTTTTTTGCATTTGACCTGGCTTCAAGGTACACAACAGTAGAAAACCAACCTTTGAGTAGAGTGTTTTTTTCCATGAAAATCACTTAGTAGTTAGGACAGTTAAGCCACAAAACTGTAAGAAACTAGCTGCTTCTAGTAGCAGCACTGTGCCAGTTACCAAGAGAATTTATTTTCAGTGGATCTGAGAAACCATACATCGGTGACAGAGGAGCCACAGTTAACAAACATTCTTTATTGTCAGGTCTCAAGACATAATCATAATTTGACATTTTTTATTTGTACTGTATAAAAACTTGCACTAAGTCAAAATAATGAAAGCCCAGTTGTCTGTATCGATAATCAATGATGTTTTAAGAAATTTTAGAACAGCAGCTAATGAATTCATCCACTTACTGATAAATAAGATGTAACAGGTACCACTCATCTTGATCAGAGAGCATTTAAGGCTTTGCTTCCAACACTGTTTGGGCCTACAACTTCTCGATCAATATTGCAGAAGCACCTCCTCCTCCATTGCAAATTCCTGCCAGACCATACTGTCCTTGTTTCAATGCATGGGCCATGTGAACAACAATTCTTGCTCCAGACATTCTAAATAAAAGAAAAAATTTATATAGCTTAGTTTAAAGGAATTCTTAATTTGACCGACACAGGATAGTTGGCAGAATGTAGTGCTGATTCACTAGAGGGGAAAAAAACCCCAACAACCACAAAAAGACCAAACCAACTCTTTCATCTACATTTAGATGCAAGACAGGCTATTTTTCTCTAGCTACAGTACTTAACCAACAGTCTTATACATACACAAACAAAAACTCCAGGTTTATCTAAAGTTTCTTCTGGAAAAGGAAATCGCCTCTAGTATGAAGTATCTCTACATGTAGCAAAGCTCTTTCAAAGACTTAACAGATCTACCACAAAAACCAAATCCATGGTAACAATTAATTTCAAACCGTTTCTTATTTGCTTACGACTTGACATACTGCAGTATGCTACTTTGATCCACCTAATGTGCAAAATCAGACATTTAAATTCTGTCATTAGACTGTCAAAATTAACTTAAGACCAAAAAAACCCCATATTCCCTTATCAGAAGAAGCTGATACTGCAACAGTGATGTCAGCACATCTTCAGAAGGATTATGCCTTGATTAGAGCTTTTTACAAACCATGAGGACTCCTACTTGTTCCTGACATACAACGTGGTTACTTCACATCTGTATTTACTTGGAGGTTTTGAAATGGGTTTTTCCTCATAGACCTGGACCATGCAAGACGATCACCCTTAGGGAGGATTAATGGGATATACTTAAGTTGTGAGTAAGTTACAGCTGTTGGAGAGCACAGCAGGTGGTCCCAGTCCTCTCACCAGATGACAGAACTTCTACCAAAAGACCCACCACCATCCCCCAGACGATCCCTGGCTGCTGTGTTAGGTGCTTGGAGGCTTCTGGATTCACCACCAAAAATGCTTTGACAAGACCTGGAATTTCACTTTGCTCATGTAAGAAAAATAGAAGTCCCTGTACCATACCCTTTGCTATTTTCTTAAGTTTACCTGTAAATTTTATTAGCTTAACTACTTGATTAATTATTACTGTTTATTCTGTCCTGTTAATAGAGATTTGGTTTTAATACTTCATAAATCCATACAGCTATGGTAACAAGCAAGCTCTTTATATAAGTAGGTGATAACTAACTGTGAAGAGAAAAATGGGATCGTGCCCTTTTCAAGGTACCCTGACATTTAACACCTGAATTAAGTCACTATGTACTTGATAGCAAACTTCTATTACCCTTCCTACTTGCATTAAATTTGAGAATAAAGGTAAATGTGTTAGCAGTATGTCTAGAAAACAATGCCTCTGTGCAGAGCGACAATCAGTGCTTATTTTACTTACCCTATTGGATGTCCAAGAGAGACGGCACCGCCATTAATATTTACTTTTTGTGGATCAATGCCCAGCATTTTAATATTGGCCAGCACCACAACACTGAACGCTTCGTTGATTTCCCACATTGCAATATTTTCTTTTTTCAGGCCTGTCTCACTCAGTATCTAGAAACAATAATAGAAACAATTACTACTAGGAAAAAATTAGGAAGCTAATTATAGAAGTAATTAAGTGTATTTTGAAGTTGGTGACTCAGGCTGCGCGTAGTCTGATTCAAGTTCACATTTCGGAACCTCTTTGTCAGATGGGAAAAAGCAAAACTGGGGTACTGAAGCACAAACTTGAGTTTTCACAAAAGAAGAAATGGAGAGACCCTATGCCAAGAATACGTTTTCATCACACATATTAAGACCACTGCTACGGTAAGTACATTTAAACCGATACGTATTGCCTCATGCCATACACTTGTCTTCAGTTCCTTTTTGAACTAGCCTATACTTGTATAACCATATTTATTTTGCCTTTTAGCCATACTAGCTGCAAAGCTTCAAAAATGTAAACAAGCCCGAAGTTGGTGAAAGCAGTATAAAACAATATTCTCTTTCAGAACAGGTGTGAGAAATTTGTTAGTCTAAAAATCTGCATTCTAGCCTTGATCCTCTGAAAAACGTGTCCTCTGTATTTATGACATAATCATAATTTCGATCCTAATTACAGGAAGATCCACCGAGGGATGAACCAATGATCCAGTGCTAGGGAAGTTTGTTGTTTTTCAAAAATCACTCAGTTTTATTCCTACCTTGGGAACAGCATGTGCAGGTGCAATTGGGAAGTCAATGGGATCAACAGCAGCATCTGCAAACGCTGTAAAAATCGCAAAAGCTGTTTAAACACCTTTTGTTTTTACTGTACATGATTTTTATTCGTGCAAGCAGCAAACCCAGCCAAGATAGAAAAATTCTGAATGTAACCGTCCATGAAATAGATATATCTTTAGTGCCTTAA
Organism: Balaeniceps rex; assembly: GCA_013401315.1. NCBI lineage: Eukaryota > Metazoa > Chordata > Aves > Pelecaniformes > Balaenicipitidae > Balaeniceps > Balaeniceps rex. The sequence continues at coordinate 14,922 of VYZW01017185.1, forward strand.
GTGAGCCACATAATAACATTTTTGTATTTTTAATATTATTCCATATAGAAAATTCTGTTTAGGATCAAAAGCCTGCTGGTACGACACTTGAAGTTTCAAGGACTGTATTGAGAAGGTGCAGCCATGATGCCTAAGGGCTCACCTGTTCTGTCCCGTGAACATCAGATAACCGGCCAAACAGGACTCCCAGTCTGAGGGTGTACTATGGGAGTATTTTCCAGGACTGTACTCAAAGATAAGCAAAGAAAAATCTTACCTACTATCCGTGCCAATGGTTTGACTTTCAGTCTCTTGGCTGCCTCTGTAGTCATCAGAACCAAAGCAGCTGCTCCATCGTTCAGAGTACTGGCATTAGCAGCTGTAACTGTTCCTAGAAAAGGTAAAACGTTGTTTAAACAGAGGGGAAAGTGTGATATAGCTCAGGTATCTCCTGTGAATGATTTTTTTTTTTACCTTAGGCCCTTAAACATAAGGTCTCGACAATATGGTGATATCTGTGGCACTTAGTTAACCGAGTTGGTTTTTTAAATCAGTTTGATTGAACAAGTACAATCACATGTATTGGGATCTTTATCCAAGTGGCAGTTTAGATCCTGCCTTCCATGTCAGCTGCATTTCTGGCATTAACACGGAATTCCAGCTCAGAAAGGGTTGTGAATGGGTGGCAACTTTGATTTACCCAGAAAGAGGCATCAATTACGGATTCAGGGAAGTAACAGGTAACTATGTAAAGGCACTCCAGCTCCCTCTGAAACAAGAGCTTATGCTTGGCGGAGACCAAGGCAACAGCTAAACTGAACCGGATTTGTTTCATTCTTTTTAAAGTAAATGTCCAAAACAGAGGTTTTCACTGGCTTAAGGTTCTTGGACCATCATTTAATCCAAGCCAGTTCATGCTGTTGTGAAGCATGTTTATTTATCTCAGCAGACATTTAAAAGTTAATGGACTGTTGGGCATTCAAGCTCTTGGGAGCTCTTCACTATAATGAAGTATTACAGAATCATTTAGGTTGGAAGAGATCTTTAAGATCATCAAGTCCAACCGTTAACCTAGGACTGCCAAGTCCACCACTA
>VYZW01017185.1:21864-41123 GCA_013401315.1 Balaeniceps rex
TTGCACAGAAGGGAAAACAAAACGTAAATATTTTTATTTTTTTCTTAAAAAAAAAAAAAAGGAAAGAATAAGTAGTACATTTCTCACTAATGAGCCACTTACTTTGTAAACCAGAAATATATATTGAACTGACAATATTTTCACGCAGAGAAGGGGAGATGTTGCCAAAATGCTTTGAGTATGGAATTAAAAACAAAATTGAAATGTCTTACTTCACATTCACATTTCTCCCTTATTGTTTGCTGCATAACATTTAACAGCTTGTTGAAGATGGTGTATTCTCCCATCCTCCCATTAAATCATACTGTTTTCCCCATTGCACAGAGAATCTTAGAACACAGTTGACAGAGATGAGCAATTCCCCTCCATCAAGCTTTCTTCAATGAAAACGCTTATTCAGCAGCAATAGATTCCGCTTCTTCTAAAACAGTAAAAAAAGCCTGAAACATCTTCAATGTACTTGGAGAGAACATTGATTTAATATGTATATTTAATTCATTTCAGTGTTTAAAGTGTCTGAAAGTCAAGATTAAATGTGTTTCAGGAAAAACCAAGTCTATAAAAATTTCTTCAATTTTTCAAACCAGAAAGCTTGAAAATTCCCTTAATTATTTTTTGGGGGTGGAGTGGAAGGTGGGTTGGGTGAAGAGCAGTAGGGACAGGATGTAAACAACTAAAAAAACCCAATCTGCCTTATTTGCTTAGCTCTAAAAACACATCTGACAATTTCCTAACTATAATACTTACTTTTTTTTTCCTGTTTTAAACCAAAACACACTTAAGTGACTACAAAATCAAGGTTGCATAAGCAAAACAAAACCTCGCTAATTAGCTTTATTATTCCAAGTCAAAACACAGTCCCAAATCAAAGAGCACAGTCAGTAGTAGGACAGGATCTACAACATTGTGTGTTTTTTTCCATAAAACACCACTAAAATTCACATACCTGACTCCCACACATCAGGCTTTGTGCTGCCATCATGATCGATTTCATTCCTGAAGCACAGACTTTATTGACAGTTGTAGTAGGAGTGCAGATTGGCAGACCTGAGTCAAAGAATTTGTACAAACAACTGTTATTTAAAGGGTAGACTAACACTTTATTGGTGTTTCAGCAATATTTCATATGGGACCAACTTTCATCTAAGCCCAGGGTGTCCAGCTTGCACTGATTAGCCTGCCACCCTCACTCCTAATTGCTATCCTTCTTGGAAACTCTTGTTGTTTCTCCCCTTCAGACAACAGACCCGTGATAAGGGAGCAAGCAAATGAGGAATCAGAGACACAAGATCAGGGAAGCAACTCCAGAACTATTCCTCCTCCTGACACCCCAGTCCCTGCCTCTAAGAAGCATTCAAGATTGAAAAGGCATAAACAAGCTGTAGAATTCAGCAGCTGGCAACAAGACAGACCCCAGAAGTATAGGGACTCTAAACACAAGCAATACTGAACAAGACCGAAAGTGCTAGATGTCAGTGTCATTCACACAGTTATTAGTGAGTTATTACTGTTACTGAGTGTTCATGGCAATAGCTTTGAGCTCTGCTGTGTGCAGCTTGGCTCAAGACCATTGCATCACTGCCTCTACCCTAGGCTCGCTCTCTAGCATTATGGCTCGGCTACCAGCACATCACCTCCATACCAGCAGTGAGATGGGGAAACTAGCCAGGGTAAAGAAAGAAAAGAGCCACATTCATCCCTTTGCCTCACATGGAAGCAGTTCCTTCTTTTTCAAAAAAGTACAGGGACAGAGCCAAGAACATATCCAGTTCTTCTCTGACCCACAGACTTTCCTAGCATCACGCTAAGGTATGGAATCCTACCCCTACAGCAAAAGGGAGAAGAAAATAATTCCTGCACCCCAGTAACATTTGTGCTGCAGTTAACGTTATAGAGTGAATCCTTCCAGTGACAGCTCCAGACTCCATGAGAAGATGAGTGTAATGACACACTCATATCTGCAGTTCATGGAAACTCACTGACCTGACCCCTTATCCAATAAGGCTTAAGAGTAATGATACACTGAAGAAAAGAAGTCTGTTTCATGAAAGATTCAAAGAGCAGCATCCATCATTAGCGTAAAGTGCTCCCGAAGCAGCAGCCTGGTCTCCAATATCATCTTCTACAGGTTCTGCAAACACCATAGGCAGTAGCATCCCTTGTGCATATGAAAATTGATTCCTGAGGATGCACAGTTAGGCCCAGTTACATGAGTACAACGTACACCCTTCACCCACCATGGTGAAAAAAAGCATACACAGACTGTCTTGACAACAGGCTGGGCACCACTCTGCTTTAACTCAATAATCTACACTGTCTACATAAAGAGAGAAAACCTTTAATCTCAGAATCAAGAGTATTAATACCTGCACCCAGGACTGCTTGTCTTGCTGGAGCTTGTCCTTGTCCAGCCTGCAAGACATTACCCATATATGCTTCTTTCACTTCTTCTGCAGGGATACCTATAAAACAAAATTGTTTCGATTCAGGATTCTTTGCATGAAAGATGTAACTTTTATGAACAGTCCCTTTGAAGTTTCCTATCAAAGACTGATGAAACATGCCATGTCCAACCTGTGTGCCAAAAGCAGCACACAGGCCCCTGCTGGGCGCATCCCATATCTCTACTCTCACATTCATGGGACATGATGAACTGGTGACCCCCACAGAACAGAATTCACTTGTTACCCTGAAGAACAAGCTACAGTTAGCTAACTAAAGCAAACATTTCCAAGTCTCACAGGTCACCTGAGAAGCTCAATTTCCATGGATGGTTAAAGACTTTTTTGCTAATCTGAATCCATCAACAGACTCACGAGGGTGTCCTACAAGCATAAGTGCCCATGTAAAAAAATGGGCAGGGAAAGGAACGGCCACTGGTTTCAGCAACAAGTAGCCTTTGCATCAGCTTAGGTGGGTCGTAAAACCCCACCCCAGAAAAACAATTAGCACGTTCAATCAGATGTGGATTAGCACAGATATCCCCAAGTAATATTCTGCTCATAGAAGCAGCACTTAACTTAATTCAGATTGAAACAAAGCCCAACAGTCAACTTTACTTAAATACTGTTTGTGGATAAAGACTTAGAGTGCCACAGCAGCAAAAAAACACCAGGCGACTTAAAAGACACAGACTGATACTGTTCTGAGCCACTTTAGGTTTTCTTTGCCACAGAAAAAAATATTTACATATACCTGCTCTGTCAATTGCTCCCTTAATTGCAATGGAACCAAGTTTAGTGGCTGGCAATGATGAAAGAGATCCTTGGAAAGATCCAATCGGTGTCCTTACAGCACTTGCTATCACCACCTCCTAAGAGGAGAAGCATGGAGTAAAAGTCACAGTCTCTCTCACACATGGACCAGTACTTTTTAAATTTATCCACTTTTACTCTTTCATTCATGTCACAGCTTCCCTTTTATCCTGCAACTGTTTCAGAGCACTAAAGTAATCTTTAGTAATGCATGCAGCATGGGGAATAAACATAAGGAATTAGAGATCGGTGTGCAGTTGCAGGACTACAATCTTGTTGGGATCACGAAGCTGTGGTGGGATGGCTCCCATGGCTGGAGTGCTGCCATGAATGGATATAGACTCTTTAGAAGGACAGGCCAAAGAGACAAGGAGGGGGATTGCCCTTTATGCGAGAGAACAGCTGTAGTGCACTGAGCTCAGCTTTGGGATGGGTGATGCTTGAAAGAGTCCCAAGGCCCTGGAGGAAGGAGGGGTTGAGGCAAGCTGGCTAACATCTGAGGATTACCCCCTCCAAGCTCAAGAGCAGTCCATTCCAACAAGCAGAAAGTCAGGTAAAAATGCCAGGAGGTCTGTATGGATGACTAAAACCCATACACAAAAAGGAAGCATACAGAAGGTGGAAGTAGGGACAGGGAACCTGGGAGACACTATCCGAGCATGCAGCAACGAGGTTATGAAAGCCAAAGCCCAAGTGGAATTGAATCCGGCAAGGGATGTCAAAGGCAACAAGAAGGGCTTCCAAAAGCACCTAAGAGGCAAAAGGAAGTCTAGGGAAAATGTAAGCCTGCTGCTGAATGGGGCAGGGAACCTGGTGACACAGGACATGGAAAAGGCTGAGGTACTAAATGCTCTCTTTGCCTCAGTCTTCACTAGTAAGACCAGCCTTCAGGAATCCCAGGCCCCAGAGGGGAAGTTTAGAGCAAGGAAGATGTACAAGAGGATCAGGTCAGGGAATACTCAAGCAAACTAGACATACGTAAATCCATGGGCCCTGCTGCAATGCACCCACAAGTGCTGAGGGAGCTGGCAGATGTCTTTTTAAGGTCACTCTCAATAATCTTGGAACGGTCATGGCAATTGTGAGAGGTACCTGAGGACTGGAGGAAAGCAAACGTCACTCCTATCTTCAAGAATGGCAAGAAGGAGGACCTGGGGAACTACAGGCCGGTCAGCCTCACCTCGATTCCTGAGAAGGTAATGAAACAAGCTAACCCTGGAAACCATTTCCAGGCACATGAACAACAAGAAATCATCAGCAGTCATCAGCACAGATTCACCAAGGGGAAGTCATGCTCAACCAACCTGATAACCTTCTACAGTGAAATGATTGGCTTGGCAGATGCAAGGAGAGCAGCGGACCATGTCTGACTAGACTTTGATAAGGCTTTCAACACTGTCTCCCATAAGATCTTCACAGAGAAGCTGTTGATGTACGGGCTGGATGAACAGTGAGGTGGACTGAAAACTGGCTGAATGGCCAGGCCTAGAGCGTGGCGATCAGTGGCATGAAGTCTGGTTGGAGGCCATTAACTAGCGGTGTACCCCAAGGGTCAATACTGGGTCCAATTCTGTTTAACATCATTCAGTGATCTGGATGATGGGGCAGAGTGTACCCCCAGCAAGTTTGCTGGTGACACCAAACTGGGAGGAGTGGCTGAATGCCAGGGGGTCACGCTGCCATCCAGAGGGACCTTGACAGGCTGGAGAAATGGGCTGACAGGAACCTCATGAAGTTCAACAAGAAGTGCAAGTCCTGCATCTGGGGAGGAACAACCCCAGGCACCAGGACATGCTGGGGGACACCCAGCTGGAAAGCAGCTTTGCAGGAAAAGCACTGGGGGTCCTGGTGGACACCAGGTTGAACGTGAGCCAGCAATGTGCCCTTGTGGCAAAGAAGGTAAATGGAATCCGGGGCTGCATTAGATAAAGTATTGGCAGCAGGTCAAGGGAGGTGATCCTTCCACTTTACTCAGCACTGGTGAGGCCACACCTGCAGTGCCATATCCAGTTCTGGGCTCCCCAGTACAAGAGAGACATCGACATGCTGGAGAGAGTCCAGTGAAGGGCCAGGAAGATGACCAAGGGACTGGAGCATCTGACATACAAAAAAAGGCTGAGAGCTGGGACTGCCCAGCCTAGAGAAGAGAAGGTTCAGGGGGACCTCAACTATGTATATTAATACCTGAAGGGAGGGTGCAAAAGGGACAGATCCAGGCTCTTTTCAGTGGTGCCCAGGCACAGGACCAGAGGCAATGGGCACAAACTGACACACAGGAGGTTCCCTCTGAACATGAGGAAACATTTCTTCGCTGTGAGGGTGACCGAGCACTGGAACAGGTTGCCCAGAAAGGTTGTGGAGTCTCCATCCCTGGAGATATTCAAAAGCACCCAGGTCCCAGCATAATGCATAAGCAGTAGTTTAAGACATGGTATGACATTCAGCTCTATACCTAGTAGCCCCTCAAAACAGATTTACTCTTATTTTGCCTCTTATTTTTAGTGCTACATCAACATGTCTACCTGCTAACCTAGTGAGAGTAGCATGAGGACCTGGCACCAAAAAGACGCACATTTCAGACCTCTGGCTGCCCCTGGAAGCAACAAATATCTTCAACTGTGCTGGTTTCAGTGGAGGTTAGACACAAAGCTTTAAAGGGTCTCACCACAAGTTCTTTATTTAGAGAGACAAGCAAAGAAAGAAAATGCTAGAAAATATCTAAACCAAAAAAAGACAAATGATACTTGTTTAAAACTCAGAAGGTCTGTCTGTTTCTGTAACCCCTTCTCCATCATGATTGACTTCAGTGATAGTAACATACCTGTCCTCATGTTTTACGTTGTAACAGCAAGTTGCAGGATAACATACAAATAACCTCAAAGGGATTAGTTGCCATCAGCTGTATTTTCCAATAAGGGGTAGATAGTTGCATTAAGTTAGCTGACACGCTTCTAACCAATTTTGTCCCACAGTACCTAACAATTAGCAAAACAAAATAAAAAAGGAAATCTGACTTTTATTGCAGATTTTGCAGTAAGGTGTGACTTGGGCACAAGTCACATTGTCTACAACGCAGATTTTTTGTGGTAACTTTTTAAAAAAAACTTCAGTGATTAAGAAACAGATTTAAAACAGTAATTTACTGCAGTCAGATAGTGCTTTATACTTACATTTAAAGTACGCTGTGATGCATAGCCACGGCTTCTATACTTCAAAGCCTGAAAATAAGAAAGTTCTCAGAATTTCATATCGAGAAAGCCAATACCATGATGTTTCAGTAATGTACCATTTTCATTAAAGTCATTATTTTAAAAAATAATATCTAAGAAACACTGGAAAAAAAGTTAAAAGTCATAAAATGCCTTTTAAAAAAAGTGTAGTCTAGTACACGGTCTCACCATAACATATGTAATAAAATATTTTCTGAAAAATAAACAGATATTCCTTTAAAAACAAAACCCTATTCATTTTGGCCAAGTCTGTTACGCACACATACAACATATGTCTAAACCAGGGAGTGAGTGGTGCTATCTTGAAAAGTTTACTAGCCCCTCTGTCTGCTTCTCTGGATTTTGGTTCATTCACTGCTATCATTAACTTCACTACCTCTTAAACAGTGGCAGTTTGTATCTACAGCTTCATTTCATTGGCGTTTCATGAACGAAAATGAAGAGAATGAATTCAGAATGCTAAAACAAAATATTAAAAAAGAACCCCAAAACCCAAAACCAAGAAAAAGAAAAATGTATCACCTGAGCAGGCTAATTCACCAGCTACTAGCTTCATCTAATTAAGATACATCTGTAGGTATTATTTCATATATTAACAGAATTATCTTTCAATTAGTGGTTTAAAATATCAAGAGTTTAAGCCATTTCCTTAGACAACATTTCAGTACACTGGAGACTTCTGATCATTACTGAGCAAGAGATAAATAAATACTAATTAGAAATAATAACTACTTAAGGACACTGCAAAAACACCATGAATTTTATAAATCAACAAATGCCTTCTGGTATTGTGCCCACAATATGAAAATTTAGTCTGCTTCTCTCTTCGACAACCTTCAGCTAACAAAAGACAGATTTTTTTTCCTACTGCTTTTCAATTAGTTGTTTTTTTTTTTCTCCTAGCCCATGTTGTAATATCCAGTGGAAAGTTTAAGTTAAACTTCTCTCTGAAAATGAATTACATCCCTACAGGGCTTTAATAAGAGGGCTTTCAAGGGTCAGTGTCAAAAAGAACCCCAGCAAAGTAACATGCCCTTACTCTGCTACACTTGAAGATTACCTTTGTAGTAAACTGGACAAACCAGACAATACTCTTCTATGTGTAACTAGCATCTGCTAGTAATGTTCATGCTGTGTCAACTACAGACTTTTTTCTTTTTTAAAAAAAAAAATTACTTTGTACAGCTGGTAAGACACAACCTTCAGCTTTGCATATGGCAATATGGCCAATCCACATGCGATCCAGCGCAATGTGGATGCTTCACCTGCTGTTTTCTTCCTAGTACAGCTCTCTAGAACACCAGTGACAGGATCCCCAGCACACCAGGCAAACCAGGCACCCCCACCAATAAGGTCAGTAGTGCCTCACAGCAATCAGCTACGGTGGCTCTTCAGGCAGGAGCGCTCAGTATCTAACCTCCCGGCTGTCTGTGTCTCTGATAAACCTACCTTATGCACAACGAGGCAGCACATTTGCTACCTGCTTCCACTCCCAACCCTGGCTAGAGAAAGCCTTTGACAGCTGTTACACATCCTTATCGCTGAAGCGCGTAACGGATGGCTATAGGGCCTTTGTAGGGCAGCGAATCACAAAGGAAGGAGCTGAGGAGCCGGGCGCGGGCCCTGGCCAGACCGCTACACTCTCAGCGCTGACAGGCGGTTACGAGGCAGTGGAAAAAGCCCCTCTCAAGATCGCGGCTAAAGGTCCCGCCGGGCTTAGCACCGTGCCCGGCCCGGGGCCGCCGAGGCGGGGGGAGCCGCCCCTCACCGACCAGGCGGCTCCGGAGCGGCGCGGCCCGCCCAGCCCTGCAGGCCGCGACGGACACCGCCCCCCGCGCCGANGGCCGGGGCTGCATAGGAAGGGCGAGGGGAAGGGGAAGGGGAAGGACCGGGCCGGGGCCCGGGGCCCGGGGCCCGCCCCGCGCGCCGCTCGCCTCACCCGCAGCAGCTCCGCGCCCGGACGTCGCCAGCCCAGCATCACTGCCGCCGCCATGCTCCCGCCGGCCGCCCCCGTCACCTTCACCGCCGCCCCCGCCTCGGCCTATAGACGGCGACGCCCCGCCCCTCCCGGCTCCTATTGGCCCCGGAGCCGAGGGCGGTGGCAAACCCGTCCCTGCCATTGGCTGGGCTGGAAGGCGGGTCGCAGTGTCAGCGGGGCAGAGCCGGGAGACGGCGGGGCCCGCCCTGCGCTTGCGCGACCCCTGAGGCGGCGGGGATGACGGTTCGGGTCCCGGCGCCGTGGGGTGGGCGCCTGGCGGGCCTTGCCGCCACCGCCGAACCTCCGCCCTCTCGGGGAACCCTTTCCGCAGTGACAGGCCCATTTCTTTGGTCGCCGCCGCTGCTGCCGCCGCTCGCGGAGCTGGAGGGGCGGGGCCGCGGCGCAGCCCGCCTTGAGGAGAGGGAAGGGGCTGCGAAGGAACGGCCCCGGGCGCGGGACGGACAGCCTCGGTTTCTGTGCAGAGTAGCACAATAACTAGTAACGAACGGTGTGAAGAGGGCGTGGAGGACCCTTGCATGGCGAGAACCAGCTCCCAGGGTTGTCTCCTCTCCTCCCCCGGGAAGGGGAAGCAAGGCTGGGGCTGCGCTCCGCCGCTCCTCGGCCCAACCCCTCGCCTTACTTCAGCGTCAAGCTGAAGTAAGCAAAATAAAGCTACGGAGAAATCTATCCCCGCCTGGAACCCGTATCAGGAGCATAACCTGCGCAGTTACAAGGTCTGTGGGGAGGCAGCTGCTGGAGGATTTCCGAGTCTGGGGCACCTGGCGTGCCCTTGTGCTGTAGCTGCATGCTGTTTTCACAAAAGCCAGCAACTTAATTCCCCTTAAACTCTTTCCTGTCCAGCCCTGGGCATAAACATCTAAAACTGTTACCTCAGAATTCAAACTTGGCCAAGAACTGTCTCGGCAGCTGCCTTTACAGAAAGGTTGGTACCTGCTCAACCCCAGCTCAATCTCCAGCCACCCATACTGGTCCCACAGTCTTCCCTGCGTTTTGCTTTCCCCCTTCATGTTCTCTGCCTCCAAATCTAGATTTCTAAATGAATACTAGTATTAAATCTCTACAGCTGACTGGCTGGCTGGCAGCGCCTCTTTCCACTCTCTCTACCCAACGTGCATGGAGCTAGGCTAGGGAAAGCCTGGTCCTTCCTGGGCTTGAGCTTTATATCTCTCTCTATCTCAAAAGAACAGGCTCAAAAGACAAGGTGACATTCTCTGTGAATTGCGCTGCTGCACACTGTCTAGGACAAGCAGTTCCATATTTATTTCTGATCAGTCTTGCTCACCTTCTCCTCAGCCACTTTTTTTTTTTAATTTCTGAAGGAGTTAGCATACCATCTGTTACAATATCCTATGACTGACTGCTGCATTCCCTGAAGTCGATGCCTACAAGCCAGGTAAGGCATTTAGTTGCAGCCTTCCTTCCCTTCCCTTAGGACGACAAACTGGAACACATGCCAAGAGGCATCCTTTCAATATACCATCTGGAAAGCAAGAGTATCTCAACAACTTGTTACCATCCACTTGCTACCTTGACTGATTTTTTTCATTATTATTTTTTTCTTCATGTTGTAAAACTAATATTCATCAACATTGCTTCAGTTCATTTTCTGTGGTACAACTCATTTGTTTCCCTCTGAGATAGGATTTAACTTTGTCTGTCTGCTCTCAAAAGTAAAATACTTTTTCCTTTCCATGTGTCTAAAGATTCTTCAGACATGTAGTAAGAGGTTGATTGGGACTGGCACAGATGAGGGAAGCATTTGTACTCTATTGCTTCCTTAGCTGTTGGTAGCTGATGTTTTGAGAGTTTGACCAATCTAGTCTAGACCTTTGATTTAGAGCCAAAGTTTTCAGGTACAAACCAGAGATAACACAGGAACCAACAAATATTGACTCAGGAAGAACTGAAGATTTTACCCTGAAAATACATACGTAGCATATAGAAAAGACATCCAACTTGGTTGGATGAGAATGTTTTTCAGAAATGAGTAATGCCAAAAATATACAGAACAAAAGAAGGGAAAGCTCTTACTTAACTTCATCTTCACTCCTGCAGTATAAGGCCCTTTTTCTGGGATGCAGCCTGCTAACGCACCAGGACTAGCGTTGATATCATCCCAGCCAGAAAGGCACTTGGACTCTCAGAAATACTGATTAATAGGTCCTTTATTACAGCTCACATGAGAAAGAAAAAGAGGACAGTAAAGATATTCTTACCTCCCTTCAGATGCTGGGAACCCCGAGCTATGTAGCATCAGGCACACCTCCAATTGGGTGTGCCTGTGGTGCAGATCCCATCTGTGGAGAGGTTCCCCAACATTTTGGTCTTTAGAGTTCTCGTAGGATCTTCTGAGAAGAAAACAATTCTGGTCATCGTTCCTACTGTCAAACAAAAGGATGTTCACATGAGAACGTGCTGCTTCGCTTCAAGATGAAGACAACATGCAGATAGATGGTGTAATGGCAAATGCCAGGAGGGAGCTCCTATAGGTTCCTTCGTTACAATTAGCTGCCCAAGTATTTTCTGTGGCTGGGGGATACCTGAAGCACAGGACAGGACAGAAGGCCAAGCAGCACCTGCGCCATAGCACAGCATAGCCTGTGCTGTAACGTAACCTGCGTCTTCTCAGGTTAACTGGTATGTGGGTCACCAACTCCTTGATGTACGATGGTCTTCTGGTTAGGACGTTGCTGAAATGTGACTGTTGTAAAATACAGAGTATCGTGCCCCTGGCCTAAAGGGGAAGCAAGGTTCTGGGGTAATTTACCAGTTTTCAACAACGTAAGTATTAACTCTGGGAATTTAGAAGATACAACACAGCACTATAATAAAGTTATTTAATTGTTCTGCAACTTCAAGTCTCCAAACAAGATGACAGATATTCTTGAAATAACACTAGTTTAAAAGTTAGTCTGGAGCTGCATAAGAACTCCAGTGCATAGATAAGCTACGTGAAGAAAAAAGAAATGTCCCCTCCCAAGACTTAATAAATATATTTCAGGATACAAACCTTCTAATGCAGTATCAAAAAATACAGAAATAACTCCTTTAACAGGTAAACCAAAAATCCATTGCAGCCAGCGTTTCCCCATGCGCACGAGTGCCCTGGGACGTGCTATGGTGCAGTCCCTCTCCTGGCGGTTTGGGCTGCACTTTCCCCCACATCAGCTTATTTACACCCTCCCCATCCCAACCCGCCACCGCTGGTGGGACGCCCTTGCCAGCCGCCTCCTGGCCCTGGCCAAACGGCCATTCACCCCACTGGCAGGAGGAAGCTGGAGGAGGGAAGAAACCCTTTTGCCTGTGGGGTCTACGTCCCTCCCCAGGAGGCAGCGGCCAGGGGAGCTGCTTGGACACCTTCAGGAGGTGGTGGGCACTGACAAGGGCACTCTGCTGGGTGCTCCCCTACGTTTCACATCTTTGCTCCTGGTCCAGTGATCTTCATACATCCTCCTCCCTCCCTGCATCTGTTGCTGCCTCTAGTCAATTAGTTGTGCTTCCCCCCCTTCTCTCTTGAACCCTTCTCCTCTGGGAGAGCTTTAAGATTTTTCAGGATAACTCGTATTTAGGAGAATTCAAGAGTTCAATAAGGACTGTAGCACAGTTATCACCCCCTACAGCCACTGCTTGAGGCTGAGAAGAGCCAAGGCACTTTCTCCAGACTACCCCAGCATCCACCTTCACTTTTTAGGGATGTTGGAGGGTATATGCTTGCCTTTGTTACCTGTTACCCATGAATTTGTCTCTCTTTGAACCTGCTGATGCCTGCGGTCTGCATCCCTAGCATCCCCTGGAAACAAGTCCTCTTTTAGCGTTTTAAACCAATCTTCTGCTGGTTTTATCAAGTAGCCGTAGTGCTGATGTTATAGGATTCTGCAAAAACAGTTCTGCCTTACTCTCCACCTTTCTGCTTGTGTAAAGCTCAGTCACATCCATGTTCGAATGCTCTTCTCCCAGCTGAAGCCGCAGCTTCCCCAGCTCCATGGCGATTTGGTTTCCTTCATACCATTTGGTGTGGAACCTAGTCAAAAGCTGCTGGCACCAAAGCTGGTTGTAGTGATAGGTGACACACCTTGGCCAGCAGTTCCATTTCACACCTCTGTTCCTTCAGCAGCAATGGCTGAATGTCATCTGGGCCAGGGGGGCTTACTGACATCTAGAGTACCTGTCTGGTGCAATAAATCCCATGTATTTACCTCAGCTTGAGCTAAGTTCCAACTGCCTGCTACAAAAAATGCAGGAGGTGTGGTAATTTCCTTGAGGTCTTCAGCAGTAGAAATCACTGACTCCAAGAGATGGCAAATCCCCAGCTGTGCATACAGAATATTAGACCATGGTCTTAAAACAGGAACCGCATGCAGAAAGAAAACCATAGTGCGTTCACTTCTTTAATTCTTTCAGCATCTCTTCACACCAAGAACAACTATAATGCACTAATTTCAAAGTCAGTAATTTTCGGTATTCAGCCTTGCAGGCTATTAAGAACCACCACACTGTGCTGCTCTTCCTTAGCTCGGGAGATAAGATTTGCTTTGACCATGCCCCAGATCAGCAGATCGAAGCAGCAGCCTACATGCCCCCAGCCGTTCTCTCTTACAGGTGTTTCAGATGGCACGCAGGACTTGGAGCACAGTATCCAACTGCAGTTACATAGTGGATCTCCACCCCTAGAATAAAGAAAGATGAAATGCAAGGCACCATGCCTACACTTAGGGATGTTTACACATAAAGCAAAGAAAGCAAGCAAGCAAGCCAAGTTCTTGGTTCATCAGAAGAATGAAGCAGGTTTAGAGCCTTTCATATTTAGGTCAATGGTTCTACCTGAACCATGATCAATTTAAACTGGTAGGAGTTGATTCAGCTAAGCAACTCCTGTTATAACTGGCTTATTTCTAGAGAACAACTCCACCTGGAAAAACACTGTTGGGAAAGGCAGTGCCCTAGAGAGGAAAAAAACGTTTGGAAATAATGGCAGCATGCTATCAAAGTTCTGCCTAAACTTCCAAAACTGCCAAAGAACTTCCAGTTTGAAAATTGCCACACGCAGTGAACAGTCACTCAAAAATAGTTATTTATTCCATACAAATAGTTCTAACCTTTGCACGTACCATAAAGCACAAAACACTGTTAGCTGGTGCACTTAAAGAAAAAAAGAGTTGAAATGTAAAAAGAGATTCACATTAAAAGGCAAGGACAATCAGAGAAGAAAAGCCATTACAGTAAAAGCACTCCTTGGGGCCATCGACTGTTCCCACATCACTGGTTGTTTACTGCAGGATCAGGTACCTGAAGGTCCCAACAATCTGGTGATACCACCAGTAACTTTCAGTGATGCTCATTAAGTAATTTCAGAGACAAATCAACCAAAACGCTCAGCAATCCAAGCACATCCCAGTAAGTTACAGAGACATAACCTTTTTTTTAAAAATGCCAGGAGGTCAGGCACCCCCAACCACTTTTGGCATGGCAGGCTTTGATAAATTTAAATTGAAAGACGACAGCTCATCTTTAAATAGAATTTGGAAGACTAAATAGCTCTACATAAAACCTTAAGTACTTAAAAATCATAACAAGAAAAGAACTGGAAGTCTTACTTTTTTTTTTTTAGTACTCTGATCATAACAGACTTTGGGACTTTGAATCCAGCGAATTTCATACAGTGGTATTTTTCAGGTGCAGCACCTGAATTCAGCTTAAAAATTTTGCAGGGGAAGACATCAAAATACCTTGCTAAATGAGTAGTCTTTTATATTACATTTTTATTTTGCAAGAAAATAAATTATACAACTTAAAAAATAAAATTCAAAAACTAAGCAGTACATCAAAATAGTTCAGCTGGACTGCCATACAGAAACTACCACCATTCAAAATTGTACAGCATTATTATCTTGGTAGTGGCACACATTCAAAATTGTAAATACCATACGTAGATAGATTTTACAACTCAGGAACTCAAGTTTGCTCAACACTCCAGACTACAGATAGTGTATATGACAGGAAAGCTTTCATGTATTGTTTATTTCACAAATATGACCTCAAAGAATTACAAAGATAGCATCCCAGTCATTTAGATGAAAATAGAAAACAGTTTGAGTTTAAGATAGCAAATCTTTCTGTAAAACTATCAAATCTTTTTGCCAATTGTATTTTTAAAATTTGCACTTTACAGGACAATGGCATCCCAATGCAAATAAATGCAACACGTGAACATTCAGAACATTTATATTAAGTTTAAAAAGGTGAAAACGAGAAAGTCACATTGTCTTTTGGAAATGTAATTGCATTACAGTCATAACAAATGAAAGATAGATGAGTAAAAACAGAAGCTAGGGACACCAACTGTGGAAAGAGGAAAATGGAAGACTTCAGAATTGAAGCGGAGATCCTCATCAAGTTGTTGGGACAGAGAAAGATTTAACAGTATTTCTTAATTAAACCCATTAAGAGTGATTTTTTTTCCCCCCTCTTCTACACCGGATTTCATTCCATAGCTATTCACCGTGGCAGTGTGTGTGGCAACATGTTTTTCAGATGCAGCACCTCTTTAAGCTAGGTCTTTGGACATATATATTGATAGCTAAAAATTGCAGCCTTAAAAGTGCGTTGTTGCCATATTGCAAGTGAAGAACAGTTCATTTTCATTTAGATCTGAACTCTACCCTCCCCAAAAGAACAGTTTACCCCAGGTATCTCCCTGTGCCCCAGGTGATACTAGTTTTAAGTGCATACTGGTGAAAGTGACCTGATGAAGGATGCTAAATGTGATTCTGCATCTTGAACAAATTTGCTGGTGTGAGTCTCAGATTTCATAAAAAACCCGACATCCATTTCCAGTATATATTTAAAGAAAAATGTCATAGGCACATTACCAATTATATTTCTGCATCCCAGGTGTTGAGAAATATATAGATAACATTTAGGTTGTATTATTTTATATTTATTACTTGAGGGAACATGCAGCTCCTTTGCTTTTATCAACCTGTTGCTTCCTGCATACGCTCCAGCTTCCTAAACAGTTGTATCTGAGATGCCGTCTCTTTAACTTCTCTCTCAAATCTAAGTCAATGGCTTCCAAATCAGCATTACCCCCTTTGCAGCTCTTTCTCTGTGACAATTTCACACTTGTTTTTCCCTGATTAAGGGCTGGAATTTTTTATGTTGAAAAGAGTGTGCTCAGACTGTCATGTTTTCCCCAATTATCCCAACTGAGCATTTATTACTTTTAAGTTACAAAGGCCTTGTCTTGCAGGGATGAAGTTTTTTATTAGAATTTTGTTTTCTAATGTTCAAGTCATTTTACTGATTAACTACACAGAGCACACCACTTGCTTTTGATTCTGAATTGCAACACCACAGGGCCAACATAAAAGATGCAGTATTTTTAAACAGCATCTACTTTTGAGTATCAATAAAAGCATGTAAGATAAGCTGTGGGATTTCAATCAATTGTAAATGGCCAGGTCTCAATTTCTCCCCATCTCTTGTTCATGAAATCCTCACTACTGAAAATTTCTTACTCAAATAGATGTCCAAGTACACACTGTTCTCAGGCAGTCACCTTGGCATTTACGCTACTAATAGAGCATGCAGCAGCCTGTTTAAGGGTGCAAGCAGCCATTCTTGTAGTTTGCTTTTAAACCACTCCTACTTTATGCTTTACTGCAACCATGTGAAAGCAAAACTCCTCCTCGTACTTATTGGAAGGTTTTCCTTTTTGACTAAAGTTAATTGTACCCTCTTCCCCCTTTCCAACCATCAAAGAAGATGAGACCTTTAGATGTTGTACTTGAAGTGGTTAATTAGAAAAAAAAATTCGCACACTTGCAATTTATAGAAGAATATTCATACAGAACTGAGTAAAGCACAACTTACCTTTTGTCCCAAGACAGGCACTCTGCTCCAGTGATTCATGTTATCAGTCCAGTACATGCTGGGACATTTTCAGAGTAGCAGAGAGGCAGGCAGTGCCAAATGACTACTTAAGATGATTGAAAACAGAAGAGGTAACATTAAAAATTTGAAATTCCTGATGTGTATTTGGCACTCTCTCTGCATACACTAAATAAGGTATTTTCCTTAGCTTTTTACCATTTTCGTTAGAATTGTATTTCCTACCCTGCCAGTTTAAAAATAAAAAGCAGAGGGTTTGTTTTTCATATAAAGATGTTGACTTCTAAGCAACAAACCAGTCCAATTGGATTAACCTTGCAGGTATATATAAAGTTACCACTGAGGAATTAGTACAGGGATCTTCAAGTGTTATTTTCTTTTTTGGGGAGTTGTGCATGACTTACTCTTTAATGCATTCAGATATATGTAGTCATATTTAAATATTTGGAATACAAATATTAAATGTACAAGGAAATACACTTAATATTTCTGTTCAGTATAACAGACCCACCCATGAAAAATGCTTTTAGAGTAAACTATCATTCAAGAAAGCTTCACCTTCCCAAAAAGGATTGTAGCAAATCATCTGTCCAAATAAGGTAACAAATAACATATATCCACTTATTTACAGCAAACAATTTAAAACCAATGATCTCTTGCTTAAGGAAAAATATCACCCATGACTTGGAATTATTTTATGTCACTTATGTGTCAATTATTAAAATCCAGTTACTAGATTGAAGCACTGCTCTAGCCAACAGGTTTTAACTGTAACAAATACATATCAGTTGTGATGTGTGTGTTTGTGTCTCTCAAATGTTATTACATAAAAAGGATCAAAGGTGGACAGTACATTACTCTGTTGATCCAAAACACAAAAGTGAAAGTGCTACTTCTAGTCCTAATTGCATTTAAAAAAACAAACAAAACAAAAAAAAAAACCAAAACCCCCAAACCCAAAACAAAACTAATAGCAGTTCCTCAGTGCATGAATATTTGAATATTTTTTCCTTGTGCAAGTACTGGTCATCTAAAAACCCAAACCTGTATTCTTCCTGGTGGGTGTAAATCAAACCTACTTTAAAAAGTTCACAATGGGCTCTTCATGAATGCAAGTTTCCCACAAAACAGCATGCTGTTAAAAGTGTGCAACATGAAGGGAATGCCATCATGCTAGCTGAATGAGATTGGCAAAATATAGTCCTCTGTAAGGTAAGGCAGGGATTTTAATACGTAACGAAAGTCAAAACAAGTCCTTCTGCANAACAGGGGGCTCCTGGTAAGGCAAGACAGCAAGGAAATCTGTACTTTTCCTTAAAAATCAGATATATGCTGCATTTCTTAGCCTAATTAGACACTGAACTGCTTTTACAAAGAAGCTGATAAAGGTAAAGAATGAAGCACTGGCAACATGCAAGAGATATAAGACAAGTCCAGTGAAAGGAGAACCTGTAGTTAACTCTTGTATCTAGAGTGTGAATTACTCACTAAAACTTAACGTTCCTTCACTCTATGAGCAGAAGTTGCCATTTCCAGGGTGATTTGCAATATGCCTTGTGAATAGCACATGAAATGCAAGCTTAATGTCAAATTGGAACTCACAAGGAGTTCTCATTTCGTAAATACAACCAGGCATTAATCCTTCTGCTGGAAGTATGGCCAAGATATTAAGTCAGGCGGTACAATTCACAATGTGCATGGCCTGGAATCTAAGCTGACTGACAGAAGAGACCTGCAATTTTTGAAGGTAAGATGGGAATTTTGAGACTCCATCGTAGGTAATGATCTCTGATGCCCCCCAAAAAATCAGGTTTTTTTAGAACTGTCAGCTCAAAAGATTTGACATGAGTACCTGACTGAAGGACAACCAACCACAAAGCAGGAAGCTGCAGTTCGTACATCTAAGATGTACTTATAAACTTTCCCNCATGAAGGGAATGCCATCATGCTAGCTGAATGAGATTGGCAAAATATAGTCCTCTGTAAGGTAAGGCAGGGATTTTAATACGTAACGAAAGTCAAAACAAGTCCTTCTGCAGCACAAACTGTTGCAGCTGTCTGTCCAAGCACCCTTCCATTTATGTTCTCAGCATCCTGCAGAGTCCTCAAATTATGCCATATATATGAAGGTGTTGATATCCGACTCATCTCTTCTGATATATTTGTGCTCTATAAGCCATTCAATTTGCTCTTTTATCATTTTCTTTTGTGGCAAGAACATGTTTTTCANAGTGAAAGGAGAACCTGTAGTTAACTCTTGTATCTAGAGTGTGAATTACTCACTAAAACTTAACGTTCCTTCACTCTATGAGCAGAAGTTGCCATTTCCAGGGTGATTTGCAATATGCCTTGTGAATAGCACATGAAATGCAAGCTTAATGTCAAATTGGAACTCACAAGGAGTTCTCATTTCGTAAATACAACCAGGCATTAATCCTTCTGCTGGAAGTATGGCCAAGATATTAAGTCAGGCGGTACAATTCACAATGTGCATGGCCTGGAATCTAAGCTGACTGACAGAAGAGACCTGCAATTTTTGAAGGTAAGATGGGAATTTTGAGACTCCATCGTAGGTAATGATCTCTGATGCCCCCCAAAAAATCAGGTTTTTTTAGAACTGTCAGCTCAAAAGATTTGACATGAGTACCTGACTGAAGGACAACCAACCACAAAGCAGGAAGCTGCAGTTCGTACATCTAAGATGTACTTATAAACTTTCCCTCCAAAGAGGAGGCCTCTCAAAAAGTCATACTGCTATTACTAAAGTGTGATCCCATCTCTGAGATTACTCTACTCTCTTCATACAGAGCAGTCAAAGAGGTCTCAAGATCAACAACACTGTTCATGTTGGTGGCTCAAGTCAGTCAACTTTACCATCTGCTGCCG